>PITA01007574.1:0-43578 GCA_004023965.1 Spilogale gracilis | reverse complement strand
TCAGGGTCGTGAGATCGAGTCCCACCCTGGGTTCTGTGCTCAGCAGGGATTCTCACTCTCCCTCTCTGCCGCTCCCCCTGCTTGCTCTCTCTCTAATCAGTCTTTAAAAAAACAAGTACTTAATGATGCTTTTAAATCTGTTACTTTCTACTTTTTTTTTTTTTTTTAAAGATTTTATTTGTTTGACAGAGAGAAACACAGCTAGAGTGGGAACACAAGCAGAGGGAGTGAGAGAGGGAGAAGCAGGCCTCCCGCCGAGCGGGGAGCCCGATGTGGGACTCGATCCCAGGTCTCCGAGATCATGACCTGAGCCGAAGGCAGTCGCTCAACCAACTGAGCCACTCAGGCGCCCCTACTTTCTACTTTTTAATACAACCCTGAAGCTATATGGATCAAGTAATGGGTAGGAGGAAAAAAAAAATGGGTAGGAGGACAGGTGCTCAGGGAAGCTTTAACATTACCTTGAAATTTCAAGACCACAGTGATTATATCTAAAATGAAGTGTTCTTTAAAAAAAAAATATGTGGAGTCAGTTTTGCTTTCTGTCCATCACCTAGTGCTCGAGGTGCAGCTAATTCATCATGGGCCGGTTAGCTCTGGTCACCACACCCTGGGAAGAGTCTCGGGATCTAAACTTGCGTCCAGACCAGCTTGCTTCCACTAGGTTATCCAAAAGTCTGCTTGGGATTGACTTTGAATTCCACGTTTGGGACAGAAGATGAGGAAATGTTAGTGCACCCAGTGGGAGAATTTGGTGTTTTATAAATTTCTCGGCCATTGCTGACTGCCTCGTACAGAAGACACAGGGCTGGGCTTGGCAGCGAACTGTAGGGGAGGGAATGTGACCCAGGACTTCCACAAAGCCCTCGTTGTTCTCTTGCCAGGTGTGGTCATTGTAAGAATCTGGCTCCGACGTGGGAGGAGCTCTCCAGAAAGGAATTCCCTGGTTTGGCAGAGGTCAAGATCGCCGAGGTGGACTGCACTGCCGAGCGGAGTATTTGCAGCAAGTACTCGGTGGGTGCCTGCGGCTGAGAACCCTCCCAGGGGCTCTGAGTGAGGGGAGCGCACCTGCATGGAGCCGTCCTCTGTCCGCACAGAAGTCCGGGCTTGAGAATGGGATGCCGCCTCCACGGCCCCTCTGGCCAGCCCAACAGTCAGCCGACCTTAGCCTTCATCTCACACCCCAAGTGGCTTATTTTTCAGATGTATACCTGTATTCTAAAGTACACGGTCGAGGAAGGGAAACGGTTGAACTTGCTCCTGAAAGGGCCATCCCAGCAAGCTAGTCCGTGCTTGGGTTTAACTGTTGCCGCTTTCTGAGCTGTTAGCACAGTCTGAGCGCCCAGATTGGTAATTTAGGTTTTTGGTTTTTTATTGTCTTAAAGCTCTGTGAGGCTCTGGAGCTTCTTACTCATTCGTTTGAGAGTAGACTTAGGGGTGCTTAGATGCTCAGCATCCAACTCTTGATTTTGGCTCACATCACGGTCTCAGCATCGTGGGATCGAGCCCCACGTCAGGCTGCACACTCAGCGGGGAGTCTGCTGGACAGTCTCTCTCCTCCTCTCCTTGGGCCCCCTCCCTGCTTGCAGGTGCATATTCTCTTAATAAAGTCTTTGGGGAAAATGTAGCATAGATGTAGCATAGACGTTTACTTCTCATTAGAAGAGGCCTTTTTGGTTCCTTAACGTCTTAGAAAAGAATTGCATTGCAGCTGGAAAAGGCACATTCTGGAGGATGTTGCTGCTGTGCCCACGGAGTGGCTGGGTGTCCCCAGGGGGCTTGTCAGAAATGCAGAGACTTAGGCCCCAGCTGGACCTGCTGCCTCAGAACGCACCTGTTCACCGGGCCCCAGGTGACGGCCTGTGCACGAAAACTCCAGAAGCTATGCTTTGGGGGCAAGCTCTTCTGTTGACACTAATCTCAGGTCTACTTTTGGATGGGAAAGTGAGGAGCCCCAAGGCTTTGCTTCCTTGTACTTTTTAAATGGTCTGTGCCTTTTAAAAATTTAACCACAGACTTTCCTGGTCACAACTTGAGGTGTTTTTCTGGTTTTATTTAAGATGGTGTGTGATGCGGACCACTGGTCTTCATACTTTTTTTTCTTTTTTTTTTTGAAGGTACGAGGCTATCCCACACTGCTGCTCTTCCGCGGAGGGCAGAAAGTCAGCGAGCACAGCGGGGGCCGAGACCTCGACGCGCTGCACCGCTTTGTCGTCCAGCAGGCCAGGGACGAACTGTAGAGTCTGCACGCCCCGGCCGTGGGAGCTGAGTCACGCAGGTGGAGTCTCATGGGCTGGTGTTTCAGAGGGCTGAACGTACTAAACTTGTGGTATCTTCTTTGTGTGTGTGTTTTCTAAGCCAACACACTCCACAGATTCTCTAAGTAAACACATAACTCACCAACCATCCCCTCGCAAACTAAATGTTTTCAGTGGCGATCTGCCGTCCCCTTCCCCCTTCTCTTGATGAATCTAAATGGTTTCCTTTGAGACTAAAATAGTGTAGAGGAGAATCAGATTGCTGAGCTCTTTTTGGCTCCTGAGCAGTTCTGCTGAATGCAGCACCTGAAGCATCGAGTTCCGGGACGGCGGCTGTGGTGCTGCTCCTCTGGTCGGAAGGTCAGAACGGACTTCTTAATGATGCGGTTGGTTGGTCAGGAGCTTGGAGCAGATCTAAAAACAGAAACCCCACCCCTCTGGAAGATACCTCCACGTCCACCCCCAGCCTTGCTGTTTCTGTTCATACTCCTCTCATCGTGAGAGGTCAGCCATCACGAAGGCAGTGGTACTTCTGATACATGCCTGAGTAGGGGAACGCTGGTGCCATAATCCCATTGTCTGTGTGTGTGTGTGTGTGTGTGTGTGTGTGTTTGTGCTGATGCTTCTGTCTCTTACCCCATGCAAGATTTCCTGAGTTAGGGCGTCACGAAGACTTGATGCCTCCCGCAGGAGAGGTGGGTGTGGAAAGTTCCACAGCTTGTCCTGACTATTCTGTTAACTCCTAGAACAATTCTGCTTGTTGCTCCCCTGGGACCAGAGGGCTGCGATGAGCCCTCCCAGGCCCAGGTATCAGAACCGGGGAGGCCCACCAGCTGGAGGCAGCTCCGGAGTCTGCTCCCAGGGGCTTGGTTTAGGGGCTTGCGGTGCTCCGTCTGCCTCGGAAGAGGTCAGCTCTGTGGGTGTGAAGAGTGGGACTCAGCTGGCCTCAAGACCAAAGACTGAGGGGGGCGGGGCTGGGCCCCAGTGCCACCCATGCCAGCACCCTTGTAAGCCATGCCGTCCTGCTTGGTCAGCACTTTGACTGTCACACTTGAAAATCCACACCTGTTGGACTGGGCTCCCTTAAGATATGTACCTGAATGCTCTTTGCCATCAGGTCACTTCTCATCACAATCCCTCCATGTCCATCACTCTTGCCCTGCTTCCCATGCTCGGAGTGGGCGCGGTCAGTGGACACACAGTCACTGGTGGTGGGACTCTGAGAGACAAGACCACTTCTGCTGTCTTCAGCAGAAGACAGCAGAGCAGGATCTCGGCCAGCCTCTGCCTTAAAGGAAATCTTTATTAATTATGTATGGTTCACAGATGTTCTTTAAAAAACCCCAACTTTCTAGAGAAGCACAATCCTCATGAGTGGCTTCAGCTTTGCATCATGAGTCTTGTATTAAAAGAAAGTCCAAGTGGTACAATTTGTTTACACTATGATACTTTCTAAATAAAATTTTTTTAAGAAAAAAAAAAAGTCTGGTCTTTCCTTAAATGTTACAGCAAAACAGATATAAAATAGATAATAAATTATACTTTATATTTACAAAAAAGCTGTAAGTGCAGTTTTAGATCATAAATGTATTATTTAATCAGTTTAGTATGAAATTGGCTTCCTAGTACATGATTGTGAAAAAGACACCTTAAAATACTCTACGATTTCATCTGAGTCTTCCTTTCTACAAGAGGAGACTGGGGATTTGGGTTCATAACAGCGTGCCCCTCCAGACCCTCTCCTGGCGCGGCGGGGCGGGGTGGGGGGAGTCCTTCCCCATTTTGTTTCCTTTGCTGGTTCCAACCCAGCCACCTGGCATGCTGTCGAGGAAAAGGTAACCATTTGACTAAAATAGGTGAAATATTAGAGCCGTTGTTCCTGGAGTTAACGAGCTTTTCCAAGAGCTATTCCGAGAGAGGAGGCGCAGCCCTGGCTTCCTGCGGCACCCGGCTGACGGGGCCCCTACGGCCTCCCCGCGACGCCCGCTCGCTCTACTGTGGGGGCCAGCGAGGAGGACAGCTAATGAGGGGTGGAAATGACACAGTTTGACCAAAATGTGTTTTCACCTGGACAGAACTCCAGCACCAGCACTGAGGGCAGGGGTGGAGAGAGAAGGCACTTCACGGGGCCCCGGGGAGGGCCCAGCGGCTGAGCCTGCGTGAGGCTGCCGGGCGCCGAGGCCGGCTCTGGACACAGACCCCCCATTCCAGTCACCTGTGTAGCTACCTCCGCCACTAGAGAACGGGCCGATACTTGAGCCAAGGATACTCTTACTCCTTTAAGATTATTTTCCCTATTGACTCGCTAACACCACAAATAGCTTGATCTAGAGCTAAAACTAGTTTTGGTGGGCTCATTTTTGGGGGAGGATCCCTTCAACGTGATGTTTCTATAGTTCCCAGACTGCCTACTATAGACATCCAAACCCCGCTTCCTGCAGACCAGCAACTATAACCACGTAATTTACTGCGTGAGCAACTGCTTCACGAGGCCCTTGAGCGTCTTCCCTGGGGGGGTAAGGCACCAGCCAGCCTGGGGCAGCTTCAAAGCCTTGCCTCCCCCTTCGCCGTGCTTCTGAATGTTCTAAGGCAGATGTCACCTGGGAGCCCAAGGCAGCATGTGTGTCCCCGGCAGCTGGTTTCGAGTTAGTGGCACCCACAAGCTCTGACAACCATATTCCTGTATTTTTTCAAGATGACATTGGAGTTGTCGTCAAAGTAAAGAACCGAGATGGCGTTTAGTTTGGTTGGCGCGCAGCACGGTTTGGGGACATACTCCGGATTCATAAGGTGAACCTGTTGCAAGACAGAAGGGGAAAGGCACTGTTAGAAGCCGCGCCTGGTCTCAGCTTACTCCTGCCTCAAGTGGAAGGGGTCCGTGGGCGCTCACCAGTGTCTGCACGATTGCGTGGTTCGTCGCGTTCATGTGCGCGTTGAGTGGGAAGGAGCATTCTCCGTCACAGTAGTTGGCGGCGTAGCCCTTGGGTGCGATGATCCAGTCCTTGCGTGAAAGCAGAAGGACAGCACTCGTGATCAGCATACGCTCTGTACATCATCTGTGCCCTCAGTGACCCTGTGAGCACGTACTCCTCGCATAGGACGGCTGGGCAGGCACACCGGGGAGGCCAAGTGCGCGTTCCAGTGACCGAAGCTAGGGAGTGAGCCTAGTTCCTCTGGCTCCAGAGCGTGACCCCCCTTCCCAGGCCCGCAAAGCCATGGGCCTGCCAGCCACCTGCTGGGCCTGAAGCACAGGGCTTTGGCTTCATGCACCCGGACCCAAAGGAGCCTCGAGTACGCCCTGTCGTCATAACGTCATCTGCATATTGAAACTCAGTTTCCTACTACTTGTCACCTAGAATTCACTTCTTATAAACTCATGGTGGCTCTCAGGTGTGGGGTTAATTATCCATGGTCTTCTAATTTGGGTGAGTCACTTTGTAGTAGCTACTGGATAACTGTCAGTTCTCCAACCCTTTCTGAAAACACAAATGCCAAAGCCCACGCCTCATGGATTTTCAAAGAGCAAGGGAGGAGCACCAGGAACTTGGGAACCTGGCTCCTCGGGAAGGTGTGTGTGTAGGGGGCAGTGCACAAGTAGACTGACCCTTCCTCTGCCTTCCTGCAGAAGCCCAGGCATCTGGGAGAGCTCCCAGGGAATCCTCTCAGCACTAAATGTCAAGGTCTTCAAGGAAAGCCCCTGTCATGAAGATGAGGAGGGACCCTTGTCCCTGCTGTTATCCAGAGAACTCACCTGCCATCCCAGGTCTTGGAAGCTCACATACAGCTCATGCTTCCTGCAGGCTGTTTTCAACTCACTGCTATTGTAATCTGTTGGAGGAGGAGAGAAGATGCGCCCATTAACACATTCATTCTTTCATTGAAATACTGACTGGAGGCTATGCCATGGGCCGGGCACTGGGCACTGGGTGAGGCTCAGGACAGCGGTGAAAGAGGCCTCTGATCACACAAACGTGGGCACCGAACAGCTTCATCAGCTTTCCTGGGGCTCCCGGGTTCTCACTCGTGCCATCTTGCTCACTCTGGCGGGGGGGGAGGGGGTGCTGGGCAGACGGGCACACAATGTCATTATTGACTTGAATGGACTCCTGACCAGCAGACGGGCACTGTGAGCCCCTGCTGAATTCAGGGCCTGTGGAGAGGGTATACCAAGAGGGTCTAAAACACCCCTTGGGCCCCTACTTGGAAGACATCATATTTACAGTATGAGACAACTGTATCAGGTGGGATTCACTATAATTCACACAGGGCCGTCTTGAAGCTGCATGGGGGCTGTGAGGATAGCTGGGTCAGGAAAGCATCCCAAAGGAAGGGTAATGGAGCAGCGCCTCACCAAGAGGGAGTAGAGACAGAGGGAGACACGGCAGCAGCGATCACTCACTCTCTGGCACTGGTCCCCAGGCTCACATCCAGGGTTGAGCCCTCTGACCTGCACCAAAGCAACGACTCCTGGCCCAGGGATGTCCTGTGAGAACCTGCTCTAGCACATGCGATGCAGGAGCCACTAACCTGACCCAACCTAGAGGAATAGGATGGCCCAGATTCATTTGGGCCAACAGGAGCAGCTCTTCCGTGAGGGGTCCTCTGCTAAGCACCACTGGAAACAGGAAAATAAGTGACACGAGGCTTGCATCCTCCAGGAACTTAGAGAATCAAAGAGGTGGTGTGAGACATGAACACAACTGACTCAAATACACAACAGTGTGGGTCCTGTGGGCTAGTGTTATGGAGCAGTCCCACTGGGAGTTCAGAGAAGGGTCAGTTAAGGGTGGGAGCCAGAGGAAAAGCAAGTGGTTTCAGCGGAATGAATTTAAGGATATGTGAAGAACAATCAATCAGAGGTGGTAAAGCTGGGGAAACGAATGGCCTGGAACGCCAACCAAATGATGGCATACGCCTGCAAAGAAGGGGTTTGAGCCAGAGAGGGACATGACTGAACTATGATTCCAAAGTATCAACCTGGTGGTAGTGTTTCAGAGAAATGAAAAGGAAGACTCCAGAGAAAGGTTTTGTTTTTGTTTTTGTTTTTGTTTTTTTTTTAAGATTTATTTGACAGAAACACAGCCAGAGAGGGAACACAAGCAGGGGGAGCGAGAGAGGGAGAAGAAGGCTTCCCTGAGCAGGGAGCCCGATGTGGGACTCGATCCCAGGTCTCCAGGATCATGACCTGAGCCGAAGGCAGTCGCTTAACCAACTGAGCCACCCAGGCGTCCCTCCAGAGAAAGGTTCTTAATCGGCAATGGACTTCGCTGGGTATGAGAGCCTGAGGTCACATGCATGCCACCTCTAGCCTTTCTAATCACACGAGCCAACAGATTACCTCCTTGTTTAAAGCCCATTTTCACTAGGTTTCCTGTCACTTGTACTCCTGGGCCCCTTGGCACCGAAAGAAGACAGAGGACATGAAGATCTCATGAGTTTTTGAGGCAGAGATGCAAACAGTACTGACTCAGCTCAGTCACCTACTCTGGGAGGAGAGACAAGCTACCGTCTTAAGGTGACTTGCTCATCCTAAATTTATTCATTCTCCCTTCTTGCCTTCTTCAGCTTGCAGAACAACCCGAGCTGTAATTCCAGGTACCCAGAAGAAATGACTGCAAAGTTACACTGGAGGGAAACGTTCACAGTGGAGGGCAGTGAAGACTCTCATTAAAAACAAAAAACAAAATCACCCATAAAGCACCATCACTACAAGAGGGAAAACTCCTACTAAAAATAATCCCTCAAGGAAACATCAAGCACACAAAAATACTATCCCAAAAGGAAAGCTGAAGTATAAGAAAAGACACAGGGACCACAGGCAAGAGTAGTCTCGAGTGGGATTACAAAAAAGAAATTCTTAAAATAACGGAAGTGATCAAATAAGAAACCCTAAAACAAGAACATGTGTAGAAAAAAAAATGATAAAAGAACAGGCAGACACAAAAGGGAACAAAATGGAACTTTATAAAGTTCTACTGAAGGTAAAAATTAATGGATGGGTTAGACACATTAGACACAAATGAAGAGAGGATTATAGAGCTGAACAACAAATTTGAAGGAACATCCCCAACTATAGCCCAGAGTGCAGAGGCTCAAAAGCAGTTCTCTCTCTCTCTTTCTCTCTCTCTCTCGAAAGCGATAATGACAGAATGAAAAGGCCCATGAATTTCTGAAGAGAATATTGGGGGAGTACCAACTGAATATAGGGATGTGTGGAAATTTTCTAGAAGTGAAGAAAGGAAAGATCTTTATATCAGAAAGGCACAGTGAATCCTAAGCAGAGTAAATAAATTCTGATCCAGCCACATGTGTTGAAACTGTAGTATATTAAATGCAGAGGAATTCTTAAACACTATCAGAGATAAAAAGATAATTCACCACAAAGGAAAACAAGGCAGGGGGACAGCAAAGTTCTTTGCAACCAAAATCTACAACATACGAAGTTTAATACAGTAAGAATGATGCCATCAACCCAGAATTCTGTAACCGGCTATGGTGGATATTTTCTTGTGTGGGCTACCTGGCTTCCAGCAACACCTCTCATGTGGAGAAATTCCTAGACAGGTGGGAATTGAGGCCTCATCTCCCATCAGAGGGATCCTGCCTTTGGTCTCTGCCCACTGAGTATAGGCTCTTGACCTCATTAAAGTTGTACAGGTTGCCCCCACCTTTGAGGAAGGGACCCCAAGGGAAACCAAGAATGGGTGGCATGGCAGCAAGTGTCCCAGGTGCTGGCATCCAAACCTCATCCTTGTGACCAGGTCTGAGCTGGATCACTTGATTCTCTTCGGTTCTCCAGCTTTCTTGTGGGTTGGATGGGTTCCTGATACGCTTATTTTTCATTTTGGGTCTGCTTCTCTTCCACACAGTGAAGGAAGGCCTTGACTGGCTAAATTATCATTCAGTAGTTGGGGGATAGGGAGCACAGGGTGCAAGGGTAGGGGGAGGTGCTGTGTCACTGTCTATAGGGCTTGGTGAGCCTGTGTCCCCAGTAAGGTGTCTTCTGTGCAGAGACCAGGAATGTGGGGAGTGAGGCCAGAGGTTCTCTAGGGGAAGAACAGTCCGCATGGTGGGAACGGTAAATGTGAAGTCCCTGGTGGGGACTGTTGTAGAACAGCCTCCAGGCTGTTCTTTGTTCATTAAAAGGCCCTATCTCTACCCACTAGGCACATAGCTAGTGGACGTTTCCCATCACAGTTTGGTGCGGCTTGGCCCTGCCCACCCCCATGGGGAGAAGGGAGGCAAGAGCTCCCGGCCTGGCCCTTCTGACCTTCCTATAGCCCTCCCTCTTTGCACCTCTTCGTCTCCTGCCAGCTGCAATTCTGAAGACTCCGTGGCCCTGGTCCCGTGCACTCTTGACGTTGTCCTGGGTTCGGTGATAGGTTCTTTGATCCCGTCTGGAATTTTCCCTGCCCGACCTCAGTAAACATCCCCCCAAATGCCTTCTGGGATTCATGTTCTCCCCAAAGTCCAGCTTGGACTTGTTAGCCCTGTGACAGGCAGGGATTTCTGGGATACCTTTCCTTCCCAGGTCGGTGGACATGGACAGTGTAATATAATAAGGAATATTAGATCCTGGCAGAGCTAGAAAAACCATGAAATTGCCTAACACTTCCACTCTCAGTTCCCTCCATAGGTTCAGGACGGGGACAAGCCACCAGAAGACCAACCAAGATGGCTCAGCGAAGGACTTGGCTTCTCCCTTCACCAATCGTTCTGTCTGTGAGCTTCACGGCAACTGGACTCTCTCAACACTTAACAAAGAGAACTTTCTCCATAAGAGCAGTTACTTCCTTTAGAGTTAGACACCAGCATTTTTGTTGTAGAGATTGGGGTCGGAGAGGAAAGGGCAGGATTCAACTCTCCTGTTTTTCCTCCTGCAGACACTTTCAAGCCGTGCTTGGTTTCTTCATGTCTCCATGTTACGTGTAACAGAAAGTGTATCCATACTTGTGCAGGTCAACACTCCTCACAATACCTGTGTCCGCCACGCAGGGGCTGGTGCCCTGGGTCCCATGGTGGAATTACACTGCCACGCACTGTTTGGTTTGCTTTTTTAAGGACTGACAGATTGCAGAAAAATTCTCCCACCCCGGCCCCTTGATATTCATTTGGATGGATGGTCTGGGTAGGGCCAGTGACAGGAACACATCCGCTTCAGTGGGATATAGGAAGGCAACACAACTTTGCCCAAGCGCATTCATCAGTCAAGGGAAGACAGAAGAAAGAAGCCATATTGCTGGACGGAGGGAACCAATCAACCAACCAGAGGAACAGGCCAGAGGGTCACTGACATCCCCAAGGGCAACTGTCCTCCCTCTGACTCACAGGCGGCCGGGGCCTGCACCGGGAGACTCCCCAGGGAGAGGGAGCCCCACTCAGACCCTCAGGCCAGAGTCCCCGGAAACACGTCCCCTGCTGCCCAGCCGAGTCTGCAGCTTCTAGAACGTGAGACGCAGAGGAGAGGCGCACACTCAGGGGACAGTGTCACCCTCTTCACACGCGAAGCCCGTCTTGGGCCGCCTGGCCATCCTGGGGATGCAGACATGGTGAAGGCTGGTCTGAGACCCAAGACATGTTTTTCCAAGTTGAATGCAGAAAGAACAATATGGCTTCCACTCATTCCATGCGATTCTTTGGCCCGGAGCAAAGGACAGGGCAAGTGCCCAGCCACCAGCAGGAATTCAGGCCCAGCCCGGCCAGGCCCCACGTGGCCGTCCTGGGTATCCGGACAAGCCAGGCCCAGCCACAGGCTTGGCTGGGAAACAGAAAGTACCATTATCAGGTGGCAAAATCAAACAATCATAAAAGCCCCCAGGATTCAGTTCCTCCATAACCAGAAAAGGGCAGCTCCCTAGGTCTACTTTCAAATAGGAAAGACACGTTTTTCCCTCCTCATAGATTTTCAGGCTTTGGAAGCACCAGAGGCCACAGCCTGGAGGAAGGGGGGGCACCTTTAAAGCTCCAAGACAACCCTGCGGTCTTGTCCCCTACGTGAGGATCCTGTAGCAAAATCCTTCAGCCTCTGTCTTGGGAAAGGCACGGCTGGCCGGGGCAGCGGTGAGGCGAGAAGGGCAGGGTCACAGAGGCAGGGGGCAGGTGGGGGGAGGCGAGGAGCAGGCTGCAGTGCACAGTGTGGTTCTGCCAACGCTTTGCCAGGGGACATCTGCACCTCACCCAAGCCCTCTGGATTACCGAACCAGCAGTACAGTATCACGTCCATTCCCACTGGCCAGACTGGTGGTCCTTCCACCCACTCTGCATGTGGCTGCTGACACGGGCAGCTGGGAGCGGGGCATTGGCTCCACCCACGGCTGGGGCGGCGCGGTCCCAAGGCCCCGCGAGTCCCCTATCCACATCCCTGCCGACGTCGGGGCAGCTCACCGGTATGGGGAACCAACAGGGAATGAGCTGTAGGGGGGCAGGCTCACCCAGATTCCAGCAGATGGGAAGCAGGGGAGGGTGACGACACATCCTGTCCTCGAACTTCCCACACAACCTCATTTCCACATCCAGGAGTCCGGCTGGGAGGGAATGGGGGTGGCATTCCCATCTAGGTGTGCCGATGGAGGCTGATGGTGCTGCGGGGCCCACCGCACACAGCTCTTTGCTGACCCACGTGCTGGAGCTCGGCCTCTTCTTCCTGCCCCTCGAGGCCCCCGCTTCTCAGGGCCTGTCTCACCTCCTCACGGCCTCCCTGTCTCCAGGCTGCCACCTCATCCCAAACTCAAGGGGCATGTCCCACCCAGTACTCCTGGCAGCCGACCCCCCCGAAACGCTGCACGCCCCATGAAGCACAAAGGAGCCATGGGCTAGGAGGGCTTGACCCCGCTGCTGGCTCACTTCTGCAGCCAAAGGGCTCCCGGGAAGGAAACACACAGTCTCAGGAGAATGAGTCCAGCTCGAGGGGGACCATAGAGGGGAGGAGGGCAGAGAAAGGACAAAGCCAAGGCAAGCACAAGACACGAGGTGAGAGGGGGGAGGAAAAGAGGGAGGGGGGCGGTGGCCGCCTTGCTGGCTGGGGATTACTGCAGGGAGGCTACGTGGGGATATATGGCCCTGCTCGGCCAGCCCCTGCAGGCTGGTGACCCTGCTCCCCAGGCCGCACGGGGGGCCGCAGCTGGCGACGGAGAGACATGCTCCGTGCTGGGCTCCCAGTGTTTTCTGAATCCAGGCTACAGTCTTCCCAGAGCAAACGTGTTTTCTAGAGAAAACAATTCACTGCTCTGATTTCCCTTCTCTCCTAGAATGACGGGGCCAAGTGCAACATCCCGCTGTTGAAAGGGCACCTCTGCCTCCACTGATCACTCCACATCTCCCGGCCTTCTCAGCCTGTCTCAACCAAAACGAGTCTCTGGCTCCCTGTTAGCCCACGGTATCAACATGGCCATTGAGCATATGCTGGAGGAAGCAGCCCAGCTCCTCGAGCCCCAGACACTGTGGGACCACACAGACATTGAGTTCTAGTATCAATACTCTCATCAAATGTTGGGGGCGGGGAGCTGGGTTTTCAGAATCTAGATTTTGTTTACAACCTGGATGGTTGGGCTGAGAGGCAACAGGGAGGTCCTGTTCTTTTGTGGGGCCAGGATTTCAAGATCCCTGCTTGCTGTGAGTTGGGTGGACTCTGGCCTCTTCTTAGCCTTCATCTTGATTATCAAAGAATACATAGATTAAGTGTCTTGAAAATAAAGAAAGGCTTCTCTCAGAGACTGAGCACTTAAGACTCCCTGTACTTTAAGTACCTCTGCTCTCCCTGTTCCCTCGGAGACTGAGTCTCCTGGCCCCCAGCACCCTCTCAGGAGTTGGTGAGAGTCGGTGAATTCTGCAGGCCTCTCCCAGCTCATGTTTATGCTTCTCTCTTACTGCCTTTTGGCATTACTGGCCATTAGTACATTTATAAGGGGTAAACCGAGGGGTGGGGTGGAAGGGAACCTATCACTCCTTAATAACTTTTATCTCAAAGAAGCTTAATGACAAATGAGAATCAAGTATTACAAATATGGAGTTTGAAATGATTCTAACTTTTGAATTACGAATGCCATGACTGTCTGCCACAGCTGTGGAGAATGAAGACTTGATTTCATTTAGAAAGAACAAGCCTCTACCTCTTGACCAAGACGTCTGGAAGGTAAGCTGCAGGCCCCTAACATTTTAATTTCAGATCAAACTGACAAATGACAACCCCCAATTCCTTTGAAGAGCCATAAACAGCTCACTCAAAACCCTGACCCAGCCCCATTCTTCTTAAGCTTTGGATGTCCCTGGAGGGTCAGCCCACTCACCGCTGACCTGCCAACCCCTGGACACACGTGATGACCTAGTAGGGATCCCTGTGAGGAGATAAAAATCAAATAAACACTGATGTGTCAGGATGAGGCCCCCAGCCTACTGACTGGAGTTCCCTGAAATCTACAGCAAGATTTCACAGTCCTCATACCCAAACCACTGTTCAGCAAACGATGAGGTCTGGCCGCCTTTCTTCTCCTGGACCATTTTGAATGGCCCTCGTCGGGAAGTTCAAGAGATGAAGAGATGAACCATCGACAAGGTCTTTAGCGTATCTAAATGTAGCGGAGCCACGCATCGCATGCCTCCTGCCCCGGATCCTTGGAGACACATCTCGGTGGGGTGGAGAGAGGTGGAAGGAGCAAGGACGTGGTAAGCTGACACACAGCCTCGGAAGCAACAGAAGGCCCATTTCAAAGGACAGACATGGTCATGAGGACTCGCTGGTTTGCAGATGGTTCGCAGAGGTGTGTGCTGGCCACAAAAACATCAAGGACGAAAGAGGCCAGAAGGTTGTCTAGTTTTACAGGAATTGTTAAACGTGGCAGAAAAGCTCCCAAAATGTCATCTGCCAAAACAAAGTTCCAAGTCCCAGTGGTGGCGGCTGGCGGGCTGACCTGGCAGAGAGCCCCAGACTCACCAACCGACTTGACGTGGCCTCAATGCTTCCCTCCGCAGCGAGGTCTTGGAAAGATCCTGGGAAATCAGCTCGACTGGCAGCTCGAGCCACCCCACCCCCACCCCATGGAACTGTCCCTCAAGGCCATTGGCACACAGCCCTGGTGAAGGACCAGCCAGGTGTCACAGGCCCCTCAAAGGTGAAGCAATGGACCCAAAGAGAAAGCTACTCTCAAAGAGGGTGTGAACAGAAGCAACCAAAAAGACGAGCACGCGAGAGCAAACAGACCCCAGGGCAGGCTGTCCCAGGGCAGTCGGATGGTAGAAGTGGAGGCCAAGAAAGAACTTGCCAGATCCACTGGAATCCCCACCAGGGCCATGCAGCCCATGGCTTGGACCCTGACTCCTAAAACATGTGCAAAAGTGATACACAATACTGTCCAGATGATATCCCAGCTCCCTGGAGAAGGGCGACACTGCCAGCATCCTTCATGCACGGGGTTGGGGGGGCAGACAGCTGCGGAGAAGCAAAGGCAAGTGAAAACCAGCCAGGGCACCTTCGATCCAAACCCACACTTCGGTGCATGTGTTTGCAAAGTCCGGCTTAAAGGCCAAGTACAGATGTGAGAGCAGATTCTGGTGGGTGGGTTGGGGGGGGAGGAGGGGGGGGTGGCTTGGGCTCTCGGCCTCTCCCTCGTGGTGGACTTGCTCTGCGGGCCCAGGAATCTGCAGCTCGGTTCCAAAAATAGCCCCGTATTTCCCTGCTGTGTTTCAGTCTGATGACAGGCAACTTGATGGATTATGTTCACTTCTTTGCCCAGATGCAGGATGGTCTCTGATAGGTTTCGGTGGTGGTGGTTTCAACGGAGAAATATGAATTCCCTGGAAGCACTCTGTGGAAGAAGGGGGGCAGCAGAGGCCAAGTAATCTCTTCCTTCAAATTTCCAGATGATTTACAGAGGGAAAGTCCTGCCTGGAGTCACACCAGAGACCACAGCCTTTGGTCCCAGCCACATCTACCTGGTCCATGGAGGCCCGGCAACATCCGGTCCCATGGTGGCCTGGAAAGAAGGCACAAACCGGCTGACCCGGGGAACCAGTGGTCTCTCTGGAATTCCCTTCTCCGGGAGCAACCTCTTCCACTATCTGTCTGCTCCCATTAGTGGCAAGGATAAATAAGGCAGAAAATGCCAAATATATAAAGTAGCACTTCAGTGGGCCAGACCTGACCATCCCTCAGAGCAGCCAGAGAGGGTCTCTGAAGCCAGTAAGAGGGAAGGAGGGTCCTTCTTGGTAAATACTCTCTTGGTGATGGAGCGATGGGGGGGCGGGGTTCTGGACCTTGGATCAGGTGAGGCCAGAGGTGCTTGTCATGAACTCTTGGTCCTAACACCACCGGAAGGAGCAAAGCATATTTGTAAGTACCAGGCTGGGAGGTGGAGGTGGGAAGACCAAGAAAAAGCAGATGCGCTTGCCTCCTATTACACGTGCGATCAACTTCAATGCTCATGTTTAATCGACACTTATCAAATTGGAGGAAAGAAAAATTGGAAAGGGACTCTGAAGAGAACAACCGGATGACACAGGTAAAAAATCAAAATCAGAGACATGTTTTCCCAATTATAAGGTCTGGTGTGTGTACTTGGGGGAGGGAATGTTGAATAAATCAAGAGAAATTTCAATTTTAAAAAAGCAACCCACATTTCAAGAGCTGCCTTCATGTCTGGGGCCCTAGCACCAAAGTGACCACAGCTCCTGAATGAGCTGAAGCCTACCGCCAGCAGCCCCCATCATCACGCCCCGAAGGAAAACACGGAACAGGCTTCCTCTGAAGAGAATAAAGGAAAGCAATAACTTCTTCTTCTTCCTCTTTTTTTTTTTTTTTTTTTAAATTTTTGTAAAGCCCAGCTGTTTCTCCCGGCAAACGCGGGAGGAGCCGCGCTGTGTCGGGCTTCCAACAAACACCAGGATGAAAAAGCAGCACAGAGTCACTTCGTGCTGGGTGGTGGGTCCTCACGCCCCACAGCTCAGTGACTCGTTAAGAGAAATTGGCTTAATAGTCAGAACCCAAAATGAAGACACTTCCTCCCAAAGAGAAATCGAGTACCCGGGGAAGTTGCAATGAAGTCTTTCCGGCCACTGATAAGGGTGCTTTTAAACAGCTAGAAGCACCGATGCAACTTCTAGAAGCATTGTACCTCCTCTCCCAGGGCCCTAACACAAGCCCTCGGGACCTGTTTCCGACTACTGACGCAGCTACTCTTTGGGCATTAATTAGGGACCAGATCAAATACTTCTCATTTAACGCCAGTCTAGCAGGTCTTAACCTTCCCCACCTAACAGATGCGTAAACCGGAAGCCGGGATGGATGTGCCTGGCTTCCCACTGAAGCTGCAGCCATGACAGAGGTGTTTTCTTCTGAAGCAGAGCTTAGCAAGGGGGATGCGATCGGGGACTACGGGTTGCCTTCCTTTCCACTGTGCAGAGATGCTCTTTCTGAGAATGCCACCAGCAAGGGAAAATAGAAGAGAAAGCGAGATTCTGAACGCCATTGTGACCCCACGAATCTAGCCAGGCCTCCAGCTGGCACCCCCGACTTCCCAGTGCAACGAACCAACGAAATCCATCAGAGACGACTATTTGAGCGGACTTCCCACCACTTTCAGCCGAGAGCACTGACCAATACGAGTCCAGCTTACACAAGTACGCAAAGTTGGATTGTGCACCACAACCTCCCGGGCATGACGCAACTAGAAGAAAATCTAGGTGTTCTCAGGATCTTCGTATGAATGAAAGAGGAGCTGGAGAAGTCTTATCAAATGGAAGGATGCTCTTCCATTAAACCAGTCACTCAGGACGCCTCTAGCCTATGGACTGAGTCCCTGGAGGACCAAGTTCCCTTCTGATGGCCCTAGGGACCCTTCTAGATAATTGGTGGCCACAATGAAGCACCTGTGAGCTTTTGTGTTTTCAGGCAGGAGCCGCTGGGCTGACGGCATCAGTGCATCCTTGTTCTCACCAGGCTGGCGTGCCCACCAGGCTTCCTGGAAACACGGGTTCTACCCAAACCTACCGGAAGCACTGGAGACCCGCGACACGTCCTGGGACTGGGTGGAGCGATTGCGGCTCTGCTGCCGGCGCCGCCCGGGGGCCGACCTCGTGGTGCGCACGTGGACCTCGCTGACCTTGAAGAAGGCCACCATGAAGGGCTGCTTGTCGTAAGGGCCGTCTCTGCCCACCAGGCCTGCCGCTCGAGGGTTGATGGTGAGTCCTGAATGCAGACCACAGCACGGCTGTCTTTACTGCTTGGAAACCAGTTCTCCAGGTCCCTGGCCACCCAAGTGCCCGGCACAGAGTGAGCGCGAGGGAAGAGCCCTATGCATGCTCAGAGCTTCCGAAGTTCCATAGCTCAAAGCAAGGAGTGAACTCCCAGGCCTCCCATCCTCGACAGACTTTGCCCTACCCAAGCATTCTTTCTGTTCATATGCCTCCCAACCAGTGAGGGAAGGGACTGCACAGGCAGAGTGCGCCCCGTCTGAGGATGTGGGGACCCCGGCCCAGGGAGCTTTGGTGCTGCAGGAGAAGGGGGAGCTGAAAGGGTTCTCGTGCAAACCTGTCCCCTACCCAATGGTCAGAATGCAGACGCCCAGGGATGCCCCTGCCCCTGTGAGCCATCTTCCCATGGTGGTCCCAGGGAACTGAGACCACCTGCTCATCTCCAAGTCCTTCCTGGAGGCCTCCAGGAGACATTTTGCTCCCTGGTAGCAGTTATAAGGGAACAGTAAGTGAGGTCTCTACCGGAAACCAGGGTTCTACCATAACTACTGCAAACGGAGTGGATGAACACTGTTCACTGATTTGGGCCGACTTACCATCCCGAGTCACCACGCTCAGCTGAAGCCCCATGTTGTGCTGCGGGGTCACAACCCACAGATTGCTAGTGGCTGTGATGTCAAATTCCAGCCAGCCTTCCTCTGAGGCCCATACCACGCGGGTATCCAACAGAAACAGGTCCGAGTCTCTGAAATAAAGAACAGATAGCGTGGTGAGGTGCGCGACACCCTCTCAGCCCAGGCGCTCTGTCCTGCCTTGGCATTAGGATCGGGGCCAGCCAGGAGGTGCCAGCTCTGGTGCCCTTCCGTGGCTCCGGCTCGTGGGACACCCAGGACACATGCATGACACGATCTGGCAAGGCATACGTGCTAGGGAGCTTCCCAGAAATGAGGTTTCGCCCAAGCCTAGGTGGAACCCTCAGCTTCGTCAAGGGCCTTGTTAGGAACTGTGCAGGACGAGTCTTTCTTGGAAATAAGGAAGGAGGGAAGGAAGGGCAGGAGGAAGGATGACAGTCATGCTGGTGCTTACTTTGTGGCAAACAAACTCTAAAAAGAGAGCAAGGACGGGGCATGAGAAAAAGGATTAGGAAAATATTAAACTAGGATTCATGTGAGAAAAAAAAAAGTGGTGACTTAGTTCATTTTTTTTCTTTTTGTAGAGTGAGGACTTGATAGTCTTCACAGGTTAATTCCTGTGAAATAATGAGAAACAAGAAATCATATCGTATTTGTGAGTAATCGTCATTTCTTTGCTTTTAATTAAGGCTTTTGAGTGATCCATGCTGAGTGTGGGCTCCTCTCTCATGGCGACGGGGTAGCCGTGGGTGAATACTGAGTGATTTTTTTTTTTTTAAGATTTTATTTATTTGACAGAGAGAAACACAGCCAGAGAGGGAACACAAGCAGGGGGAGTGAGAGAAGGAGAAGCAGGCTTCCTGCCGAGCAGGGGGCCCGATGTGGGACTCGATCCTGGGTCTCCGGGATCATGACCTGAGCCAAAGGCAGTCGCTCAACCAACTGAGCCACCCAGGCACCCCCTGAGTGATTTTAAAGTTCATGCCCGGGGTACTTGGGTGGCTCAGTCGGTTAAACGCCTGCCTTTGGCTCAGGTTGTGATTCCAGGTCCTGTGATGGAGGCCTGCATGGGGCTCCCTGCTCAGTGGGTGCCTGCTTTGCCCTCTGCCCTTCACCCCACTTGTGCTGTCTCTCAAATAAATATTTTTTTTAAAAAATAAAAATGTGCAGTGGTAGCACATGTGGAACTTAAAAAAAAAAAAAAATCCACCCCAGCACAGAAATGAGCCATGGCTGGGCTTCTTGTAAGCAGACTCAGAATCCATTCCTTCCATTGGGCTCCACAGAAGTAGTTATGTTAGATATATATTTTTCTTTTTTTACAGTTTTCAACTAATGTGACCCTAGGAGTTGTGAGAATATGGAGTGACAGTTTCTTCCCGCTCGTGCACACAGCGTGATAGAGTGGTGTTAGGGGACGGTCCCTTTCATGTGTTTCAGGGACACTCTGAATCTGAGCTGACATCCCAGAGTCACTGACATGAAATGGCTGGGGATTCCCAGGACAGGACAGGAGACAGGGCAGGGCACCATTTTGGCCGTGGAAAGATTCAAATCCCCTGGTGCCATCTTTTACACGATAGAAAAATCACTAGAACACTGCATTTAAGATGAGCATTGCAATATGAACCCTGTGTGATGAAACTGGTTACGGGGCACCTGAGGGGCTCGGATGGTTCAGCATGTGCCTTCAGCTCAGGTTGTGATCCTGGGGTCATGGGATGGAGTCCTGCATGGGGCTCTCTGCTCAGCGGGGAGTCTGCTTCTCCCTCTGCCTCCCCTCCCACCACTGTCTCTCATGAATGAATGAATGAAATCTTTAAAAAAAAAAAAAAAGTGGTTATTTAAGCCCTTTCATGCACTTTGTTTTCCTTCTAACAACCCTGAAGAAGCTGCTAGAATATCGTGACCCCCATTGTACAGATGGGGACTCAGACTGGACGTTCCAGCCAAGTGACTAAGGTCAAAAGCTAGTGAGAGAGGTAGCTGGTGAAGAGAAGCCAGCCGTTTGAGATGATTAAGAAAGACAACCTATGGCAAGTGGATACAATTCATCTCCACGCCACCAAATATCGGGAGGCCAGTGAAAAGTCAGAGGGAAACAACTGTTCCTGTTCACATGGCTTAGAGTTAGAAACTCTACTGTCGTCATCTCCAAAGCCTAAAGCAGGAGGCACAGCGACAGAGTTTCCTCAGCTGCTGACCAGCCTCCGCGGGGCCCCCAGGGAGGCCGGCCATCTTTAAAGCGCTCTCCAACGACATGTGTGTGTCATACCTCCTGTTGACAAGTCCCCCCGCCCCCGCCCAGCACTGAGGTAACTGTGAGCAGGGAGGGGGGGCGTTCGTGGAAAACAGCAAGAGAGGACTGCAAGGCCAAAGCTTTGAAGTGAAGATATAAAAAGACATAAATTCTGTTCTGGAAGTTTGGAGAAGACCCTCATCCAGGAATAATACAGACACTGTGGGAAAAGTGGCCCTAGGCCCGAAGGCAGCACGGGCACCCTCCGGAATGAAGACACATTGAGAATTCCAAGGTGCCAAGCTGCACCTGAGTGAAGGGGGTCACTTGTCGCTCTTCACAGAGCTTGGGGGACACACCTCTGTAAAGGTGCACAGGTGCCACGAGGATGCAGAAAAATATAGTCTGAGACAGGAGCGTGGCAGGGCTGCTACAGAGCTAGAACGAGCTTTTACTTGGAAAGAGCAGGGTTTCTGAACAAGGACACGGGAGTCTATTAGAAGAGAAAGTGCCGAGTGGGACCGAAGTCCATTGTCCGAAAAAGGAGAGAAACAGAGGAAAGGAGAAGAGGGTATGAATTAAAGGGGAAAACATGAATCCCAAACCAAACTTGGGATAAAGGAGGGGGAGGAATAATCATGGGGTGGAAGGAGTGAACTCTGCAGGGCGAGCGGGGACTTGTGGACGCGGGCAGCCTGGCTTTCTCTCCTGCCTGCTCCTGGGTCACGCTGGGTCCCTCGGGCAGCTGTGATGTTTTGCCCTCACCTTCCCTGGCTGTGCAAGAGAACGCTGGTCCTCAGTGCCCAAGAGACCAGGGGGATACGCAAATGCAGGCTGACAGCTGAGCCTGGGAAGATGAAAAAACAGTGGGGCAGCCTCAAATTTTGATTTTTATGAAATCTAGGATGCTTGGGTCCATGGAAGGAAGGAGAGGTAGAGCAGGCACTTAAAATAACTGGATTAAATGGAAGAGGAGCAACATATATTTACTGCATGCCTTCAAAATGCAGGATGCACCAAGAGCTTCTCTTTATCCCTTGGGGACCCCAAAGAGGCTGGTCCTCTTACTGTCTCTTTCCCATAGCTGAAGGCATGGAGCCTACAGAGGTTAGGTATAGGAAGGTCACAGTTATTAAGTGGGGTGACCAGAACTTGCACTCAGAGCCCACACTCTCAGCTACCACCTATCTAAATAGCAGAGTCCAGAAAAGCACAGGCTGAAAATCCTGAATAAGGGCTCAGAATAGGGTAAGGCTGCAAACCCACTGCGCACAGATGTGCACAGATGTCAACATAAAGAACCATGTTAAGATAGTCAGAGCTGGCACATGATTGGAAATCAGGAGAGGTTCTCCTGTCAAGGCCAGGGTGGGAAGGGGTGAAAGGTACCAAAGATTGCGGCTGCCTGCTGCTGGAATGCCTGTGAACTCCCCAGTCTTGCTCTACTCTTCCTCCCATGCACAGGAGTCTCTATCTAGCCTGAGAACACTACCTACATGCATTCATACAACCTGAGGTACTTAAAAAAAATAAAAATAAATTAAAAAGATAAAGACAGAATTACAGCTTTAAGGAATAATCTCGTTGGCCCCTGTTGGTGCTTCCAATAGCCCAGGTATTTAAGAGACACCATTCATGGCAAGTCAGTGAAACAAGCCAGGTCTGACCCACATCTATTCCTGACTATGAAAGTGTAGCCTCCAATAAGACGTACCTGATCTTGCCATGCAAAAAAAATAAATAAATAAAACAAGGGTTCCCTTCTAAATCTCACTTCAGCACAGGCAAGATCTGACGCTCTTAGCTTAAACATGTGTCACCAGTAGGTAAAGAATCTTAGGGTCTGGCCAAAGTGACCCCCATGACTGGATTACTTGGCTCTTCCTACTGGGATGATTGACATGCTCACGTTAACATAGTATGGAAGAAAATCCTGAAACCAGAGAGAGGACTTTGAAAGAACTTTGTGCTTATTTTGTTCCCTCCCAACTCACAGAACCCTGTGTTTCACAATGAATATGCATTCTGTCTTCAAGAATACAACAATTTTATGTTTGGTGTTATCTCACTTGAGGGCATGAATTTCCGCCTACTATTATCTTCCTGGGAAAGTTGTTAACAGTTAATAAGACTAACAAGAGATTTCTAGAAAATCTAGAAATGCCTAACAAATTTCACAAATTCACCCTGGGGCTAGAGTTGACTGACCAGCAAGTCACTCATAAGACCTGTGCAACTAGTGTGAGTGGGCAGAGACACCCCATGTGGCCCCTCCCAGAACGAGCCTCCAAATCAGGCTGAGAAGTGGAAAGCACCATGACAAACACAGTGGGTCTTTTTCTTTTTCACCCTTGGAGAAGAGCAGCAAGTATCTGAGCTCCTCATGGCCAGCTTTGGTCTTTCCTTACAAAGGGCACCCATTAAGGTCGCACTGCCCTAGACAAAGTGCAGCTCTGCTTATGACTAACCACTTTCCTAGAAAGAACTGTTCTTGACAAAGTGGAATTTGTATGTCTGAAGCAAGCAGATTTATGAGATATTTGATAAGGTGAACCTGTGGTCTTGCTCTTTTACTTCTTCAGGACATTCCTTCGCCATTTATGTCTGGACTTAATGGCACACTAAGATATAAAACAACATTCGTAAAGGGATGACCCAACTTTATGCAATAAAGCAAACTGAAATTTCAAAGAGAACAGAAGTCAAAAGCCAATCGTTTCAGAAAATTAGATAGTGAAGCAAGCGATATCACTTTCTTCTTACATAATGTATCATAGGTAGAGGATTATGTTTAACCATGTACCACTAAAAGGAGAGGAAAGAAATTTTCAAATATTTGAAAACAGAGCACCACAAATCAGGGTACATGCACATTATGTAGTTAGCTAAGCTCTCGGTGATTTTATGCCACTTGATATTAACCAGTTTCACCTCAAGGATTAGCATGGTATAAAGAGATGTTTCAAATATCAAAGACACCTTAGCTCTGTATGGAACAAATGAATACAATCACTCTGCTAACACAATATGAACCTAGCTAGCTGTTACATGGTGTCTCCTACACGGATGCTTTTAATTAGGCTAACTCCTCACAACCACCACCATAAGAGGGTCATGCCCTCACAGGCTTACAGATAGGGAAACTGAGGCACAAAGAGGTTAAATAGCTTGCTCATACAAGTCCTAGAGCCAGTAAGTGTAGAGCGGGGGGAGGGGGGCAGGGAATTGAACCCAGGCACCTGGGCTCCAGTGTTACTGCAGATTCAGCCTATGTTGGAACCCCCTGGAGGAACTGTTAGCAAAAGACAGATAGCCAGATAGCCGGGCCTACCCCCAGAGATTCTGGGATGGGGACTGAGAATTTGCATTTCTAAGGGTCCCAGGTGTTGCTGGTTCTGCTGGTCTGGGAACCACACAGTGAGAGACCCTGACCTACCACGCACAGCCTGGGCTGCCCTGACCTACCACGCACAGCCTGGGCTGCTTACGCAGGACTAGTTTTACCCTGACCTGGTTTTTAGACTTCAAGTGCAAAGGTGACTGCTCTCACGAACTCTTGTCCCTCTCCCTCCAATAGTACAAAGCAAATGTAGAATGTTCCACAAGAAAATGTTTGACTGTCTGATGGGCTGGCTTACCCTCAGGGAATTATCAAGTTAGACTAATAATCAGAATCACAAGTAAGATCAAGTCCAAAGCCGCCGTATTATTAGAAGGCCTGCTTCTCTATGTCCAAGGCAGGGAGGGAGGGGCAGAGCAGGTTACTTTATGCAAATTCACAGCTACCTAACGTGACCCCTTTGGCCACAGAAACAAAACAATGTCCTCCTTAACTGGGGTGTGCTCCAGTATTCCCTAGTGATCAAGCACATACTGAGAACTTCGGCCGCGTTTTCAACATGTTATGTGCAGACGTTATATTTTCATCACCAATCCTACATTTCCATATCCTGTACAATATGGGGGAACAAAGCAGGAAAAATGCTGTTCATTTGAGACTTAAAAAAAAAAAAGATGTCTCCCAAGATAATCTTAGCCACCACTGTGGCCGGCCTCCCACAAGGCTGGATATCCTAAAAAGATGCACGTGACTAAAGCAATCTGGTTCTGGGAATGAATACTACAGAAAGCTTAGTTTCCAGAAATAAAGCCGGATTTTCTTTCTTCCCCAAGGGGGCAAACACTCCCCAAACAACCCACCACACCCTGACCCCCTCCCACCCCAAAGGAAGCATCTGTTTGGGTGTGTACATCTCTTCATGATAACCTTAATTCCTCTCTGCAATATTCTCTTCTACACTATGCCTCTGCAAAGAACAGAACTTAGGTAGCCTAAGGAATAAGATGTGGTGGTAGCTGCTTGCGCCTTTTGTTTTAATTTCAGGTACTTCATTCTAGGTATAGTAGGACTTGACTAAAAGGACAAAACTAACTAGTTACATAACCCAAGCTGTGGGTCACTTGTATTACCCCTTTTTTTTCAGGGGAAAAGGAACAAATACAGAGAAGCTCAGTGCTTGCCTGAGGCCCACACCGAGCATGCCAGAGATTATCAAATCAGCAAGTAAGATTTCAGGAGTCCCTGAGGATCATACTTGTGAAAGCCAGATGCAGAAAGAGAAACAGGTGTGGCTGGGCACAGCAATAAAAGGCTCTGATTTCCCTCTGCCCCAACTACAGTAAGGTTCTCCCATCCTGGCTTTCTCAAATTTGCCCTTCTCTTCAAAAAAGAACACAGTCTCAGGTATCTACTTATACCTCAGTGAAGATAAATGTTCATGTCACTTCACTTCAGCAAGCAGCACTGAAAATCCAACAGCATTTACAGAGTAATCAATCCGTAAGAAATGCTATTCTAAGGAAACTTCTCTCCTAGATCCTGGAACAGAATCGACTGCCGGGCTCCAGTCTGTTTCCCAAACCACACGGTTTGGATAATGAATCACATATCAACATTCGTGGGGATTCATTATAAAGATTTCAAAATAAAAACAATAAAAATCTTATGTTTCAAAACATATGCTTCTGGTTATGATGTCTAAAACTGACACTCCCACAAAGGACAACTGAAAAAATAAACCTGTTTGTAGTCATCTTAGCGCAACCAAGACAGTCAATACTTGGTGGGTCAAGATCACAGGGAGAAGATAAATACAGAGAGGTGAGCCCTGCATTTGTATTGTCTTTGTATTCTCTCTTCATTTCAGGGAACTTGATCCTTCTTGGCATGATGCATGAGCATCAAACAGAAGGGAGCAGCAGCCTACGGTATGGAGTGATATCACTGGTTAGGAAAAAAACTGGATCTTCAGGAAGCTTGGACCTGAAGAGCTAAGGTCCCAGGGGAAAGGGGCTGCATAAAAGTGAACTCATAGAAGTTTGGGTTCACTTCCTATAGGAACTTGGCTCTTCAAATCCTGGCTGCCTTGAACTCCAACATTTCCATCTGAGAGATTTGCCAAATATTAGGCTGTGTATGCATGGATCAGGAAGCTGAGAAAACAAGCAAAAAGAAACTGCCTAGTGGTCAAAGAGCTAAGCAGAGTTTCTGGCACTTTTTCAATGCTAGGGAGCTAAAAATTGGAGTTCAGAGCCCACCAAGGAAGAGGAGCTCTGGTAAACATCCTAGACCTTCAGCTGAGACCCCCAAAGGGCTCAACTTTAGGAGAAAGGGAAAACCAGAAACAGATAATCCTTAACAGGTCCTAAATTCCCCAAGTGGAACAAAAGAATGAGGCGATTGTCCTATAAATACAATTTGCCTTCCAGAAGAAAATGAAATCCACTCTAGAAAGAGATAGCAGTATCTATAAATATTTTCCATAGATTGTGGCCAGAATTTAATTAAAAAAAAAATATCAGGTATTCAAAGAAATAAACCACATGAGGAAAAATCAAGGGAAAAAATAGATAATGGGAATAGACCCATAGGTGTTCCAGAAAATAGAGTTATCAGAAATGATCTTTGAATCAAGCCTTCTAGAAGAAGGATAACAAATCACAAGTTAGGCTTGTGCCAGGGATGGGAGATTAGTTAACATTTGGGAATCATTTACTACAGTATATCACATTAACACTTAGGGAAAAAGATCAGAATTTTTTAAAATAAAATTCCACACAAATTTTAATATTAAAAAACTCTCAGCAAACTAGAAATAGAGAACTTCTTTATTCTAATAAAGAGTATCTACAAAAACATTTTTAACAATCATCATCCTTAATGTTAAAATTAGACCTTTCCCCTATTAGATTCAAAATCTGATAGGGATTTCTAATCTGAGACAGAAATATGGATCAAATTTAAAGCTGTGCTGATGTCCAGTCAGCACAATAAAACAAGAAAAATAGAGGAAGAAAAAAAATATAAGAATTATAAAAGAACTAAAACTGGTATTTATAGATGACATGATTATATTTATAGAAATTCCAAAATGTTGCACATTTTGTGTTAGAATGTTAGAATGACTATGTGAATGTACAAGATGGCTGGATATAAGATCAATATATAAAAATCAACTGTATTTCTATCTGTGAGCAAAAACAGACACTGATATTTTTAAAAGCTAATAGTACTATTTATAATAGCATAAAAAATCTTCAAAACCTAGAATATTCTAATGATCTATAAATAAAAATGAATCTGATAAAAATATTTAAGACAAAATGATTATAAAATATTACTGAGAAAAATTAAAGAAAACCTAAATAAATACCACATTCTTAGATTGGAAAACTTAATATTAATTAATATTAATAACTTAATATCAATTCTTCCCAAATTGATCTCTAGATATAATTCCAATCAGAAGCTTGGCAAGTTTCTTCACAGAAATTAAAATGCCGATTTTACAATTTATGTGGTAACACAAATGGCCATAAATAGCCAAGAAATTCTCAAAATTTGAAGGATTTATACACCAGTTATCAAGCCTTCTTATAAAACTAAGAGAATGAAGAGAATACGATTGGTATAAGAAAAAGTCAACCAATGGAAGAGAATAAAGGTCCTAGAACCAGACCCACACATACCTGGTCACATGATTTATGAGAGAGAGGCCACTGAAGTGCATGGGAAAAGGATAGTATTTTCAATAAATGATACTAGGTCAATTATGTATTTCTATTCTTACATAACTAGGCTATTTAATCTACCTCACTAGTTCACTTAGGATCTCAAATATCTACTACTCTAGGTTAGCTCATTCTGCTGAGCTATGAACTTTCATATCCCATGGCCTTTTGGGCATCTATTCATGTTTCCAACATGTCCAAACCTGAACTCATCCTCATTCCCCTTCCCTCACTTATTCCTGGTTCTCTATCTCTGTGAATGGTCCAGAGGAGCATTATCGAACTAAAAATTCTAGAAAAATGTGTTTTTGCCCTTTGACAGTTCTCGCTCCTGAAACAATTACGTTCTACCTGTAAAATGGTGAACTTTGTCAAAAATTTAGCTTAGCAGTAATTCAGTCTGGGATTGTTCCCAAGGACTCTACTAGCATGGCTTCTGGGTGACCTAAGGAACTCATTCTCAGTTTCAAAAATCCAGCTCTAATGCAACATTGCCCTGTTCCCTCTGATTCAAAGATGCATGTCTTCACGTCCTAAAGATAATAAAGATAAAACATGTGACCTAAAAACAGAAAAACAGAAAAAAAAAAAAACTGCCTATTTGCAAACAGGCGTAGGTTGTGATATTGCTTACACCAGAAGGAACAACAATCTGAGGGTCTTGGGGGAGGGGGAGGTGGGGGGACGAGCGAGCCTGGTGGTGGGTACTGAGGGCACGTATTGCATGGAGCACTGGGTGTGGGGCATAAACAATGAATCTTGGAGCACTGAAAAAATAAAATAAATTATTATAAAAAATAAATAAATAAATGTGGGGATTCATTCCCACTCTACAGGTCTTGCACAGGCTGCACTGTGATGGAACACAGGGAAGTTACCATGTACACATCACTGCCCGCAATGCGGAGGCCAAAACGTAGAGTAGAATATGGAATTTCAAAATGAGCAGAAGCAAGCGGGCTAATTCACATACCAAATAGGGCCATCTTTCAGACCCCGAAAACATTTCTGGCTTTCAAGAGACGCTGCTTGACATTGACTTCTAATTATATAAAATTCAATTAAGAACAGTGAGAGAGCATCTTTAACCAAATAAACAATGTAGATGAAGACGATATTCTTGAAAGTCCTCAAAACTGCACTTTTGATCTGAACGGTGCTATGAAGGTAAAGGTCCTGAGTACATGTTCTAAAAAGCAAACTGCTACCCCCATAAATATAGGTCAAAGGTGGTCAGACAGCCTTGCCCCTACCAGCACACAGACACCGTAGTGGGGAGGGGCTGGGGGAGAACATGGTCAAGTCAATAGGCAAAGAGCTAACACTCGGATGAAGCACAAATACTTTCCTATACATTTTATCCTAGCCTTTTTTTTTTTTTTTTTTAAAGATTTTTTTATTTATTTGACAGTGAGAAATACAGTGAGAGAGGGAACACAAGCAGGGGGAATAGAGAGGGAGAAGCAGGCTTCCCGCCGAGCAGGGAGCCTGATGTGGGGCTCGATCCCGGGTCTTCGGGATCATGACCTGAGCCGAAGGCAGTTGCTTAACCAACTGAGCCACCCAGGCGCCACCCTATCCTAGCCTTTTTCTCTCATCCCCACTCTTCCTTTAGAAAAGTCGCTCAATAGATCAACAAGAGAAAAGCCTGGTAAGTCACAGAACCAGGGCCTGAATTCTCCCCGACGTGTCTGCACCGCCAACAGAGCCATCACACTGGACAGCCACACGGAAGCGTCCGTGGGAAGCCTGCACCACAGCGAAGCAGGCGGAGATGACAGACATGCCTTCAGGGGACCGCTTACCTCTCTCTGGCACTTCACCTTTATTTTGGGACTGACCCCGTGTCATCGGGGTGACTTTCAGGACACAGCAGACAACAATGCAGGCCTCGTTTGGACCTGGCAAAACTCATCCATGCCATGTTTCATTCTCTAAAAGGGAGCATGCCTGCCCTGCTTATCTGATGGGGTCTGTGGCTAAATCCTGCGAGGGAAGAGTTGAGAAGACTCTTTCCAAACCCTAAGTGCTCTGCAAATGCCAAATTTTACCAGTGTCATCATACAAACTTAATGATTTAGATCACGGGGTACGAGCGCCCCGGGCTGCTCTGATTTAACTGTCCACGCTGTCGGGTTGCTGATCCAACTCTGCTCTATTGGGGTGCTCCAGATCTTTTCAGGACTTAGATTCTATCTCAGGACTTATTCTCAGGTTTTGAATAAACCATCAAATGTTTCCCTGCTCTGACACAAAGCGCCATCTATTCAAGTAGTCACTTTTTTTGACTTACCTGGTCCAATGAATTCTTATCGGTAGGAGGAATATGTTTCTGCAGAATTCATAGCAATGGCCTATCTTCCAAGAGTCTTTTCTGATCATCCCCTGGGTTAGGCTTCTTAGCTGCCTTTTCTATCAAGAGGCCCAACACATAACTTCTTCTGCCTCGGTATTGAAAAATCCTGCCTTTTTGTATTTTTCTTTTTCAAGGAGGCCAGAGATTTTTGCAAAACAAATATTTGTTAAATTAAGTTAATCCATCAAATACTACAAATTTCACTTACACATAGATTAGACAAATAAGTTTCTTCCCAAGCCTGGAGGATCATTTTTAGCTAGGATACCCCAAGACGGTACAGATGGAGAGATCAAACCTTCCCCAGAAGGAGTCCTGCAGTTAAGTCTGGAGGCCTCTGGAAGGACATCAGGAAACAGCGGGAGGCCTGGGCTCCCGGCCCACTGATAAGAAAAGAAAATCTCTTGGCCAATCTGGAGCCCTTCAACAGCATGAAATTCTCCCAGTCCTCCCTGTATTTCCCCTTTCCTAGGCACAAAAGTTCAACACATCTAGTCGCCAGATACTCCTATCCTAGAAGGCAGAGAAATTACAACTCTGTTTTGACAGAGTCATCAAAGGTTGGGACAGTTTGGGATTTTATTTTCCAAACTCGCTGCTGGCCTCGAGAAAGTATGACACCACCGTCTTAAGCACAAGGCAGCTGTTCGTTTTTTGGCTGGAGTTCAATATAAACCTCACAAATGGTCTGCTAGCTCTATTTTTTAAATAATAATAATTTTGAAAAACCTCATAGTCACAAAAGTCCCAATCTAATATTTTCACTATAAAACCTTTCCTGCAGAACAGACAAAACCATGTATTGCAAACAAATGTCTGGGCTGGAAAGGTACTAGTTGGTTAGTTTCACCAGATAAATATAGTGGACAGATAATTAGGCAGATCTGAAAATCAATGGCTAAAGCAGGCCCGAAGAATCACCACTGAGTATCAATTCTCTCTGAAATATCAAACGACAAAAATCTACCAGTGATTAATTTACTATTTCAAAAAAAGTCCTTAATGGTTAAGTCATTGATGACACTTTTATTCAGGGGCACAAATCAGACATCATAAAAACCTTCCTTCATTCTGAAATGTTGGTCTGTTAAGTGGCTTAGTTTAGGGTCAAAGGAAATAAAGCCACACAGTGGCTATATTTCACTTTACCTGGTCCTACTAAGAACTCTCACACAACCATCAGGGCGTATATTCAACACCATGATGTGTCCCCAAAGCCTGGTGTGGGTCTTTCCTTCTTCTCTGTTTCCCTCATTACACACTTGAATATGCACAAGGGCCAAATGTTGGCAGTGATCTCAAAATAAGCCTTTTTTGGGGCAAGTTAATGTTCACTACTACTTTAGTGTGCCTGTGTATGGCAGAGCCACATATATCCCTAAGTCCAGGAGAAACCAAGTCATTCCTAAACCTTTGGACATTCTTGAGAAGTCAACAGATTTCCAAGACCAAAGACAAGAATCTGACTTGGTGTATGCAACCCAAGCTGGCAAATCCCTTGCAGAGTTTGTAAACGTGGGGCTCCCCACCTCTCTGCACTCCCTTTCTTTGTTATCTGCCTGTTTCTCATGTAATTGCCAGGCTGTCCCGGCACCTGCCGCATCATGCGCGCTGAGTCTGCAGTGGTGGAACTCCTGGCATCCAGCCCACCATTCCCGCCCCGATACTGACCTGACCCCCGGATACGAAGCCCAAGTCAAGGTCACTGCCTGGCTCTCTGTGTGCCTCACCATTGACCTAGCTGCTGCAATATTTCTTCCTTGACCCTTCGAATCTTCCAGAAAGCCCTCCATGGAAGTTTTTCTTTGTTGGTACATAGCCCCAAGAGCAGCCTCTGCTGAAGTTCTTTTGTAAAAACAGACTGGCCTCATTGCAAAAAAAAAAAAAACAAAAACAAGACTATTACAGATTATATGGTTCCCTTGTGTCCAAATGAGAAGAAATGGATACATTCTACACACACACACACACACACACACACACACACACACACACACAAAGCTATACTGGATCATATCTATGTATATATTATATGCAAGCACACGGCTTTCCACTAACTTGAATTAGTATCATTTGCAAGCATCCTTACGTGACTTTCATGTATAAACTTAATTCCGCCATCCTCCCCCATCATTCAGAGCGGGCACCAAGCAACAGTGGGAATGTTTTGTCCCCAATAAAGGCGTATGTGTTCCAATCACAAAGGATGCTTACTTAATATCATCCAGTGGCTTGTTCAGGAAAAGAAAACTATTTGGAAAAATCTTCATTTTAATAACAAAAAACTGGTCTTGCTGGCTAAACACTCCCATTCAGAACGCACCCATCATCATGTTCCCGTGATGCCCCCCGAAGTCCACAGACATACTTGGGGTTAGATGATGGCAGGGTGAAAAATGGGGGTCAGCCCCACCCGTTGGGTTTCCTTGAGCCTTCATACCTGTGCTGATGCTCCTGCAAGACTTGATAAATGCTGATAAGAAAAGTTTGGTTTTTAAAACTCCCCACAACACAGTCCTTGTAGATGCGGAATTCTGCAGCCGTCACCGCCTCACCCTCAGGAATCTGGGATAAGTTGAACTTGAACTCTTTGTGGTGTCGCTGGCCAGGGGAGAACTCCTTCTCGTACTCCACTATAAGATTAAACAAGAGAGAGTGACAACTATTGTTACTGGACTAAGTGCCATGGGCTCACCTCAAGAAAGTTGTCCCATTCTCATTCGTAAGTGGATTCCCGGGTACCAATGGTTTAGGAGAGGGGTGGGGGGGAGGGTGGAAAGAACCAACCCTGGCTGGGCTGTCAGACAGGCTGACATTAAAACCTCTCATTTTACCCCAAGGATTAAATAACATTCTTAGATTTTATTTGGTTGAAATACCGTACATACTTGGTTGAAGTAAGTTGAAAGAAAGCAAGTTATTTAAACTCTTGGCTTCGGTGTTTCTCACCTATGAAGGCAGGAATTAACAAGGCTTCCCAAGGAAGTTGTGAGGATGAAGAAAAGGATGAATAAGAACATTCCTGGTGATCCTGGCCCCGGTCATCCCTTCCTGGCCCCCTTTCCTTCCTGCTGCCTGGCCCCCTGCAGGCTGGGTCATCATCCCCCATCAAGCAGTTGGCATGACCAAGGGCGACCCTGAGCCGAGCTCTGGGAGGGGTGTGGGCAGCGCATCTGGCCTCGGTCTGAAAGATCCAAGGGTCCTCGTATTTTGCTTGCTGTTCAGTAGAAAGTTTTGTGGAGGGGTTTAGGGTAAAGCCTCAGAGAAAATGCCACTCTAAGCGAAGTGCACTGCCCTCCCTTCTTCCAAAACAAAGGGAGGGCTGCCGGACTCAGAGGCCAGGGCCCCTCCACTCAATCTGCCTGCAGAACGCAAGTGTGAGGACAGACACGTGGAAGCGAATGACCGACGGTGTATCTTGCTATTTTTTCTAATGCTTTTCTGAAAACTGGGAAAGAACGGAGTCTGAATTTTTTTAGTGAAAGCTTTCCCCTACATGAAGACAAACTATGGAAAACTACACCCACTGATGACCGTTTCTCAGAGTTGGCTTCCAAGTGTCTACTTCAAGTCCTGTGTGAGATAGGCCATATCAACCTCAGATGCTTCAACGCTATACAACAGAAAAAGGACAAGGGCCGCCTGGGTGGCTCAGTCCTTAAGTGTCTGCCTTTGGCTCAGGTCATGATCCCGGGGTTTTGGGACTGAGTCCCGCATTGGACTCCTTGCTCAGCAGGAAGCCTGCTTCCCCCTTTCCCACTCCCCCTGCTTATGTTCCCTCCCTTGCTGTGTTTCTCTCTGGCAAATAAATAAATAAAATCTTGAGAGAGAGAGAGAGAGAGAGAGAGAGAGAGGGAGAGAGAGAGAGAGAGAGAGAATGAATGGATAGCTCCGCTCCCCACCATAAATCCTTGACTGTTTTCTCCAGGGTTTAGAAATGTTTCTGCCCTACTGTTCCTGTTAGTTTTCTTCTTAATGGCAACCATGGTGAAATCTCATGAGCAAATTAATCCTTTATGGCAGAATGTTCCCAGGGCTGTGGGTAGGGGGAAAAATTCAAATTATTTGCTACCTCCAACCACCTATTTTCTGCCACATATGTTGTTCTCCATAATCACCAGAGAAAAGCTTTGGAGATTTAGCTTCTTTTTTAAAGAAAAAAAAGTGAAAAAAAAAAAAGGCCAATAACTCTTTCCAAGAATGTAAGGCCTCAATGGCATCTGCAGAAGCTAAGCAAAATTAAGCCATCTATAGGTAGGAGGCTTTAAATAAACAATTTCTGAAACTGCCATGAGACTATGCTAAATCTTATAGATTCAAATTATCTCTTTTTGGTGGGAGGGTTGGGAAGAAAGAAAGAAAGAGAGAGAGAGAGAAAGAGAGAGAGAGAAAGAAAGAAAGAAAGAAAGAAAGAAAGAAAGAAAGAAAGAAAGAAAAAAAGAAGGAAAGAAAGAAAGAAGAAAGAAAGAAACCAACCTTTGGCTTATGTAAGAGCTTGATGTAAGTTAAAAAAAAAAAAAAAAAAAAGTCTAACCAGAAAGTAAACCATGGTTCAGTCCCAACAAGAGAACAGGTTTTCTAATTAGTGGCTAAGCATGAAAAACAATCTTATTGGTGAGTTCACCAAAGGACACTCATAAATGAGCGTGTATCATTTCTCCCTAAAATTGATCTGCCTTTTAAGTGTGATATGTTGATATGTTACCATCCAGTGGTTAAAAAGTGAATCAAATCTGATATCCCAAAGAGGCTCTGTAAACAAACAAACAAAAAAGTCACATAGCTTTTTTTATAGGGTCTTTGGGCACTTAAATTTTAATAACAATAAAAATTATTAAATTTCATTTGAACGAATGCATAAGAATTCCTCAAAGAAGTCTTTCAACTGCTACAAATATAAACAACAACTAGAAAGAAGAAATCATAAATCAAGGGTGTGACACAAGACATAAGACAGTAACTTAAGACATTTATGTCATAAGGAGTAAACAGAAATTTCAGTAAAGCAGAAGTGTGGTAGGTAGTTTTGGAGAAGTGCATCCTCCCCACACCTCTCTGTGTTCATACTGTTCGGTGGCCCCCCGCCCCTGGGGTGGGCTCTGTGACCTTCTCTTCATCAATAAAACACAGCTGCAGTAGAGCTCAGTGATGGCCAAGCTTTGAACTTCCTTCCACTTAGGTTTTTTGGAATGCTTCTCTGGGGGAAAGATGGTTACCACGTAAGAAGACCGACTACTCTGATCCTCCATTCTGTGAGGAAGCCTGAGCTAACCACATTGCGATGACATATGGTATGTGAAGAGACAGATGGAGGGAGAGAGGGAAAAGTCCAGTCAGCCTCCAACCACTATAATAAAGATGCCGTCTTAGATGCCCAGCCCCGTGCAGGGACTGGAGGACTCGGACCCCAGACAGCATCTGACTGCAACTGCACGAGCGACCTGGTGTCAGAATCGCCCCGTCGAGTGTGGTCATTTCCCAAGACTGTGGGAGACGAGAGCTCATTGTTTTAAGCTGCTGTGGTTTGGGGCAATTTGTTACACAGTAGTAGGCAACTGACACAAGAAGAAAAAGGAGGACAGGAGAGGATGAGAGAAAGAGAAGGGGAAGTCTGATCTTGCTAGGAAGGGGGGAAACCACATGCAGTTCTTAAGGATTTTGAAATGCTGGGAGGCAGAATGTCTGACCGAGGAGGAAGCTGTGGCAAATGCTCCCAAACATGAAGGGATAAAGAATCTAAAAATGGGAAAACAGGAGCATAGTTCAAAGCCTTCACTTTACTACAATCTGAATTTAGGACGCATTGCCTTAAATGAGCATTTTCCCACTTCTTGACTGAGACAACATTATCTTGAAAGCGCTCTGAATTTTCTTTTGCCTTTTCTTTATCTCTGAGGATATTCAGGAAACCGATTACCCTCCCCGCACCTCGTTTTAAGCTCTCTCACTCACAAACTCCACTCCACTGTCTTCCGAATCTGTTTATGCCTCTTGGCTGGAAGCTATGCCATCTTCTTCCCTCTTCCCACAATGTCTCAGCCACCAGGCATTGGAGTCTGCCTGGAACTCCTTCCTCCCCCCATCTTTTGCCTCCAGCTGAATTTACATCATGTATTTGCTGATGTTTCATAGGGACACAGAGAAGAAATGCAGTTAGGTTGCTGCCTACGTGTGCATTTGAAGACCTCGGTGGTAAAACTATAATGTTTCCAGTGAGGTTTGCATCCCCTGCCTTTAAGCTCTAGGATTCTGGACTCTTTAAACATCAGACAATTCAAAGTAGGAAATGTACTGAAAGGGACCGGGCTAAGTTCTGAATTCAGCCCTCAGGACCTATTTTGTAGCTCTTAGCATTTTAGCTTTTCACCTGTGGTGCCACGCAGGGGATCCAATTAAGAGGTAACAATGAGCACTGATGCCAAACCGGTTCTGAATTCTAGCTCCCCTTTTTCTGGCTGAGCAAGACATTAGCCAAAGTTCCAGTTATCAGTTAAATGGCAATAATCATAATTCTGAGGTTAATTAAGGGGGGGAAATCTCTACAGAAGAGTCAATGGTAGAGTATGTATTCAAATGTTTTACTTCTGATCATCAGCTTTTTTTGATATTTGAGAATCTGGCTCTACTGACTTAGACTATGTCTCCACTGTGTAATTCAAATGTATTCATGAGTCTTTAGATAGGGCCCATCAAGGGTTCCTCTAAATTACCTGTTTAAGTTGAAGAGATGCATTCTATGTAAAAGACAGTAAGTGAAATCACTACATTGTTCTGGGTTCTCTGAGGCAAGAATTCCTAGAATTTTTCATTTCAAGGACCAGCAGAAATATTTTTCAATGGTAATGTCCCTATACAAGGTCGTCTACTTTTTCTGTTTGCCATTTGAAAAGACAGTAAAACAAATAAGACAATAACTTTTAATGCTATGCTTATTTCTGAAGTTTCTCTTAACGCCAGATAAAATAGGACGCAACTGAAGAACACACACAATCCTTGATATTGAGTAAATTTAGCTTGATAGAACTCACTCTATTCTCTCTTTCTGCCTAAGACCATACCAGCTGCAATTTCAGACCAGCGCTGGATCTTTAACCAATAAGTAGGAACCACAGCCCAGAGGAATAAAAGGTACCTGCTGAGGATTAAAAATGTAAGTTGTGTAATACTAAATATACAAAAGGATATATGCAATTTATGGAGGTAATGAGGCATCATAATAAGGAACTAAGGAAACCAGCACCAATTTAGAAACCAGAACGTGACAAGAACCTGCCCAATCCTGTGGTGCCATGCCCCGCCCTCCTGCCTGAAAAAGGTCTCCAGAATCATGAATAATGTTTAGCATTTTCTTGCCTTTTAAAAGCTAAGTTTTACTACATATGTACATATCACTGAATCAGAGGGTTTTCCTTTTTTTCCCTTCAAGTCTTTCAGAGACATAATGGAAATTTTATAGGCACACATGGAAAACACAAGCGCGGTCGCTGTGAAGACCAAAGGCGGCCCAAGCAGATGGCCGCACTGCCTGTCAGCTGGTGGGGACCTCGAGTCCCACAGGTGGGGCACGGCGGCTCTGTAGGCGAGGGGTGACTAATAATTCTTCTTCTTCAGCTCTACCTCATATAAATCCACTAAGAACACGGCCGCTTTCTCCACAAAGTGTTGGCAAATATGTGGAGAAAGTAGAACCCCTGTGCGTTGCCGCTGGGAATGTGAAGTGGTGCAGCTGCCGGAGAAAACAGTTTTGCCATTTCCTCACACACAGAATCGCCACGTGATCCAGCAATCCCGCTTCTAAGTATGTGTGGGTATCTGAAACCACTGAAAACAGGGACTCGAACAGATATTCTTATGCCCCTAGTCTTAGCAGCATCCCTAGTAGCCAAAGAGTGGAAGCCATCCAAGTGTTCGTTGATGGATGAAAAGACAAGCAATGTGGTAGATATGTAGAATGGGATATTAGTCAGCTTTTAAAAAGGAAGGGAATTCTGACACAGGTTACAACATGGATACACCTTGAGGACATTGTGCAAGGTGAAATAAGTCAGTCAGAAAAAGACAACTATTGTACGCCCTTCTGGGCAGTACCTAGAGGAACCAAACTCATAGAGACAGAAAGTAGAGGGCGTTTTCCAGGGGTTGGGGTGGGAGAGATGAGGAGTTTGTGTTCAGTGGGGAATGGAGTTTCACCTTGGGAAGATGAAAGTGTTCTGGAGATGGATGGTGGTGAGGGCTGCATGACAGTGTGAATACATTTAATGCTGTAGAACTTGTACACTTAAAAATGGCTAAAGTGGGAAATTTTATATTAGGCATATTTTACCACAAAAAATGCCCACTAATAACAGACATTTTCTTACACTATCACAATGCATGACTGCATCTAAGTTAAAATAATTTGTTGCTGTTCTCTAATACCCAATCCATAATCAAATTTCCTCAAATACCTCAAAAAAACTGTCTCTCTACTTTTGGTTTATTGGAATCAGGCGCCATACAGGATCCACTCATTATACTTGGTTGTTCTCTCTCCTAAGTCTCTTCCAAACGAGCAAACCAGGAACAGAAAGAACTCCACTAATCTGATCAGTGTCCATCTAAAAAACCTACAGCTAACAACATTCTTAATGGTGACATACTCGAACCATTTCCTTTAAAATCAGGAAGAAGGCAAAGATGCTCATTTTCTGTCTTGGAATCCAGTTCAGTATTGCTAAGATTAAATAACAGTAAAGGAAGAAATCGATTCCAAATTGTTGAACTTAATAAGAGAATTTAACAGACTGTTCCCTTGACTGTCTCAGTGAGTTCAAGCTTCGATAACAAAAATACTATAGACTGGGGGCTGAAACAGCCAACACTTCTTTCTCACAGTTCTGGTGGCTAGAAGGCTGAGATTAGAATGCCAACATGGTTGGGGTTTTGCTGAGGGCCCTCTTCCTGGCTAGCTCCTCACTTAGCCTTTCTTAGTATGTGCATGCAGAGAGAGATGTGAGCTCCAGTCTCTTCCTCTTCCTGTAAGGGCACTAATCCCATCATGGGGCTCCACCCTCATGACCTCAGCTAGACCTAATTACTTCCCAAGACCCCACCTCCTGATACCCTCTCATTAGGGATTAGGATTTTATCCATATGAATTTTAGGGGACACAGTCTATAACACTGACTTTAAAGGTCTCATATTATTTTTTCCATTATCTTTTGAATTGGGGGTTTGGAATTTTTGCATTTGTTTTCATGAGTGACACTGGTGATGAACTCAACCTCATATTGTGTTGTCTGATTTCAAGTTATACTTGCTCTTGGAATAAGTTGGGTGATGCTCCCTGTCCTTTTCAGGAAATGATCTCTTCCTTCAAAGTCTGGCAAACTTATCTGTAAAATCATCTAAGCCTGGTGTTTTCTTTGGGGAAAATTTTTAATTACTCATTCATTTTCCTTTCAGTGTAGAGAAATATTCAAGTTATCTGCTTATTTTTAAGTCATTATGCATTTTCTAGAGATTTGTCAACTGGGGCAGAATTTACCCAATTATTTGCCATGACGTTTTTTAAAGTATTCTCTTATTTCTTAATCTCTGCTCTAACTACAGCTTATTCATTCTAATATCATCTGTAAAATCCCTTTTTCTTGATTTGCCCTTACTGGAGGTCAAATTTTTTTCTCATTATTGTTTCATTTGATTGTAATATTGACATTTTTCTTTTCTGAAATTTTGAAAGCAAAGAATTTTTTATTACTTGTTACAAATAAGGAGCTAGGAACATAGCTGTCAAGACACTGAGATATTGATATTTTAATATATTTTCTAGATAGTGTCTTGCTCAGTCTGAACTATTTCAACTAAAGTTATCCAGAGAAAAATAAAGATAAAACCTGTTATAAGTGAAAATATAAAAAAATAAAGAGAGGAGAGTTAGTAGGAAAAGTATAGAACAATCTTCCTATAATAAGTTTATTCACATAGTCATGACTTTCTCATTAACTGGACTCACTCAATGCTTAATTCAGAATGGCTGAGTAAGGCAAAATTATATTCATGAACATTTTTCAAATGTTTCATGCCTCCATTTACAGTCATACACCAAACTTGAAAAACTTGAGACTCTTTAAAAAACAAAACAAAAAAATAAAAATAAAAAACCAACCAAACAAAAATCCCTGCCATTGCCTTGACTACTGTAATTAATTTTTTATGCTAATACACAAGTTTACTTGATTTTAGGCAACAAGGACAGCTCTGGCTGGTCTTTCAAGGCTTATAACAGCAGTGGCCTTCTGACTTTTATGTTGTAAGCATTCAGCTCACTTGTTAGACACGACGAGATAACAGACTTTACCCTCTGGGGTGCACCGATTATTTCCAAATATTCATTTATTAAGATCACAAAGATCAAGAGGAATCGCTTTTCCTGGCTGTCATTTTTTCTTTCTCAACGGACTTTTCTAAACTTTCATTTTTATTTTGAATAACAAAAGACTCACCGGTAGTTGCAAAAATAGCGGAAAAAGGAATAAAAAACCAGTAGAGAGATCCCATGCAACATCTTACGTAATGAGTAACAATAACAAAACCAGGAAATGGATATTTATATATACCTTAACTAGACCACAGACTCTACTTGGAGTTCACCGATTTTTACACGCATTTTCTGGTGTGTACGTGTGCACATACACAAGTCTGTGACGTTTTATGACAGGTATAGATGTCTATAACCACCACCACAATCCAGACACAGAACGGTTCTCTCCCTGCAAAGGAAATTTGTTGAGCTGCCCTTTTTAATTCAAATGACTTCTTAAGACTAGACCCAGGACATATATTAGAAAGAGCTGTAGGACCAACAGTAAGTGCCCACATATCACTGTTGGTAGTAAGGGTTCACCAAGTCATTTTCTATTCTCAACATTTTACAACCACTTTCATACCCAAATACAGATGTTACCATCACTCTAGGTTGGGAAGGTGCTCAGCAGCCACAACTATATACATGTCTTACAGTGGAAAAAGTTGCAGACTTCAGCTCATATAGGAGAATACACTCAAGCACTTAAGTCAATAAACATGTGTCATGAGGAAAGACTTAAACTGAATAATTGCAGCCTTGAGAGAGTTCCATTAATATCAAATAACCACATTGTTGCCCACTTACCAGGACTACTATAAAGAAGCAGTCAGACATTCAGTAAAAATCAGTATCTACAACATGTATTTTTTTCACTGTCAAGAAAATTTAACATCTTTAATCAGAAATGGGACAGCCTAAAAATAATGGTCTCCCACACATCTTATTTTTTAAAAAAATGATTCATTTAAAATTTTTAAATAAGAAGGAAAAAAAAGAAAAAAATAGCAGTTCACCCACTTCTCCCACCCTCCTGCCTTGCCTCTTGCAACCACCAATCTGTTGACTGTATCTATGTGCTTGGGGTTTTTGTTTTGTTTTGTTTTATATTCCACATAGAAGAGATAACATATGGTATTTGTCTTTCTCCAACTTATTCCACACTGAGACCCACCCAATGGCAAGATTTCATTCCTTTATGGCTCGGTAATATTGCATACACACACACACTACAATTTCTTGATCCACTGATGGACATTTACATTGTTTCCATGCTTTGCTTCTGGTCAATGATGCTGCAATCAACATGGGGGGGGGTGTATGTATTTCTTCCATTTAGTGTTTTCATTTTCTTTGGATACTCAGATGTGGAATTGCCGGATCGTAGGTTCTATTTTTAATTTTCTGAGAAGCCTCCATATGATTTTCTGCAGTGGCCACACCAATTCACATTCCCACCAACAAGTGCACAAGGGTTCCCTGTGCTCCACATCTCCACCAGCGCTTATTTCTTATCTTTTTGATACCAGTCATTATAAAAAGTGTGAGGTAGTGTCTCACTGTGGTTCTGATTTGAATTTCCCTGATTAGTGATGTTGAACATCCTTCCACGTGCCTGTTGGCTATCTGTTGTGTTGTTTGGAAAACATGTCTATTCGGATCTTCTGCCCATTATTTAATCAGATTTTTTTTTTTGTTATTGAGTTGTAGGAGTTCTTTGCATATTTTGGATATTAGCTCTTAATCGGGTATATGATTAGCATATTTGCTCCCATTCAGTAGGTTGCCTTTTCATCTTGTTGATGGTTTCCTTTGCTGTGTACAAAGATTTTAGCTTGGTGTCGTCCCACTTGCTTTTCTTGTATTTGATGTTGGTGTTAAGGTTCTAAAAATCATCACCAAGTCCTATGTCAAGGAGCTTACCGCCTATGTTTTCCTCTAGGAGTTTTATGGTTTCAGATCTCACATTAAAGTCTTTAATCCATTTTGAGTTAATTTTTGTGTACAGTGTCTGACAGTGGTCCAGTTTTACCATTTATTGAACAGACTGTCCATCCCCCCTTTGTATATTCTTGGCTCTTTTGTCATAAGTTGACTATATATGAGTTTATTTCTGGGCTCTTTACTCTGTCCCACTGATATGTGTCTGTTTTTATGGCAATACTGTACTGTTTTTATTACTATACCTTTGTAATGCACTTTGAAAATCAGGGAATGCGATATCACTATGTTCTTCTTTCTCAAGACTTCTTTGGCTATTTGGGCCTTTTATAGTTTCATACAAATTTTAGGATTATTTGTTCTACGTCTGTGAAAAATACCACTGGAATTTTCAGAATCTTTATATTGCTTTGGATAGTATGGACATTTTAGCAATTTTTCCAATCCATGAGCATGGGATATCTTTCCACTTATTTGCATATTCTTCAATTTCTTTCACTAACAGCTGATAATTTTCAGTTCTCTAACCTCCCTGATCAAATTTATTCCTAGGTACTTTATACCTTTTTCTCTCGGTAACTTTATACCTTTCTCTGTTACCAAAATTTTAATTTTTGTCAAAATTAATGTGGTTTTCCTTAGTGTAGTTGACACACAATGACAATAGTTTCAGGTGTATAACATAGGAACTCACTCATAGCAACAGTAATTTATGTGTTATGCTAGAATATTATCCTTTTTTGTGCAATTGTAAATGGGATTGTTTTCTCAATGTGTCTGGTATTCATTAGTGTTAAGAAATGCAACATACTTTTGTGTACTGGTTTTATATTCTGCAACCATCCTAGATTCATTTATTCTAACAGGTTTTTTTTTTTTTAAGATTTTATTTATTTATTTGACACAGAGAGAGAGATCACAAGTAGGCAGAGAGGCAGGCAGAGAGAGAGGAGGAAGCAGGCTCCCCGCTGAGCAGAGAAACCAATGCAGGCCTCCATCCCAGGACCCTGAGATCATGACCTGAGCCGAAGGCAGAGGCTTTATACCAGTGAGCCACCCAGGCACCCAAGTCCAACATCTTTTTGTTTGTTTTTTTGCCATATAGGTAAGTGTTATAATTTTACAAATCAAGTAGTATAATTAAATGAGGAATAATTTTTCTATAGAGATATGGCCTAATATTAAAATAATGTCCATGATGAATTTTTTTTTTATTGTTACTAAATTTTTTTCCCAGTGTTCCAAGATTCATTCCCCATTCCCCACACCCAGTGCTCCACGCTTTAGGTGTCCCCAGTACCCACCACCAGGCTCTCCCATCCCTCCATCCCCCTCCCTCCAAGTCCCTCAGTTTTTTCTGTGTCCAAAGTCTCTGTTGTTTCGTTTCCCTCCCTAGATTACCCTAGTTCCCATTTACTTTCCTTCTCCCACTGTCCTCCAGGTTACCCCTCATGCACCGCAAGTAAGTGAAACCATGTGATACTTGACTTTCTCTTCTTGGCTTATTTCACTCAGCATAATCTCTTCCAGTCCAGTCCATGTTGCTACAAAAG
>PITA01007573.1:0-90584 GCA_004023965.1 Spilogale gracilis | reverse complement strand
TGTTCAATTCTGTAGAATGAGATGAATGGTTCTGGCTCTGCCTACACCACAGAGTTATGAGGACAAAGCAAAATAAAAAGTTGAGATGCTTTGCAAATGTATTAAAGCTAGGCACCATCCTTCCCTCCCTCCACCCACCTGTCTGTCCATGGACCCATCCATTATGACCCATCCATTATCAACTCATCCATCCGTCCATTCCATCTATCACCTGCCTATCCCCCCACTCATCCATCCATCCATCCATCCACCCATCCATCTATCCATCCCTCCCTCCATCCATTCATCTGTCATCCATCCATCTTTTCAATTATTCACTTAACAACCACGCACTGAGGCTTCTTATGTGCCAAGCCTGTGTGAAGATCTGAGGGACCGAGGGGGCTCCGGAGCAAAGACCTGCCTCCGGGACCCCCTCCCAGGGAGAGGTCGGCGGTAGCAGCAGCAGAGAGGCGTAGGCAGTAGCTGAGGAAGCAAGGAGGAGCACAAGCCTTGGGATCCCAGCCCCAGAGCACTCCTGCTTCTTACTGCCACTGATACACCTGCTCCCAAACGCTGCTTGCTTTGGGAATCCTAGACCAGGAACCTTTCCACCAGGAGTCCACACAGAGGGAACGGACATGGAGGTGGAGTTGGGGAGGCAGGAAACCCAGGCACAGAGAGGCTACTGATCAATAGCCAGTCAACCTCAAGTCAAATGCCCAGAAAAGTGGCAGTCAGTGGCTGGTCAGCACCTGCTTACATACTTCCCCTGACGGGAGGCTCACTACCTCCACAGGCAGCGAGGCTCCTCCATAAACAGCACTGACTGAACAGCTCTTTCGTGGATGGAGGCCCATGTTGGCCCTGGTTCTGCCCCTGGACTCTATGTATTCCTGCTGTCCCAGAATGTTCCACAGGAACCCAAAGATGCAGTGATATCGCTGAGCTTTCTCTTCCCCAGCCTGGGTGCCCCTCGGTGATTCCAGAATGCATTCATTCACTCGTGTGTTCAGTATCTATTGGGCGCTGCTGTGGGGCACAAATGGGCTAGGACAATGGGACAGAGCTGCTGTCCATACCAGCTTGGGCTGGAAGGCCCTGCTCTGGGCTATGTGTGTGCCCCTTGAACTCAATTCAAACATCCAACAATCACTTGAAATCTATAGCAATTCAACTATCCACCTGTTGACCTTGACAGTTGTTTGATGGATGAAAGACGGCCGCAGATTATTGGTCCCATCCTTCAAGAGACCTGATTCTTCTCCCTTAAAGTTTAGGCTGGCCTTGTGATGGCTTAACCCACAGAACGCCATGGGAGGGACACTGTGCTGGCCCTGGTCCCAGCTTTTACAAAGACCGGCGGCTTCTCTTCCTCCCTCTTAGACTCTCTGTCTGGGGATCTAGCCATCTTGCTCTAGTATTTGTGGGAAGTCACATGCAGGCCCCTCGGGTGACAAGTCCCACTAAGGTCCCTGGTGACTTCTGACATCAGCTGCCAGTTACATCTGGGATGTCCCAGCCCTGTCGGCCCCCAGGTGGCTGCAGCCCCAACCAAACACTGAACACTGAATGAAGCAGGAGAACCTCCCAGCTGGGCGTGGTGAACTCCCTTTGCCCTCCCATGCTTTTTCTCTGCCAGAAATCCAGGTGGATCTTGTGGTCCCCCCATTCCATGACAAGCCACAAGCCCTCATTCATTCCCTTCTGCTCCCGAGGCTCTGCGGAAGTCCTTCTATGCGCCCTCCCACGTGTTGTGTTGCTGAGATCCACTTACTTGTCCTTCTGTTCCCTGGGCTGGAAGCATCTTGAGGGCGGGGATGGAGCCCCAGGGGAGGCATCAGAGAGCCGGCATCTGTGGCTGAGTGTCTGGGTAACTGGAAACATAGGGGTGCAGAGCAGGCCAATCATGGCACGCTTCCATGCTAAGGCCCCCCCACCTCCCCACACCCTTCTCCCCCATCCCCTAGACCAAGGATGCAGAGACATCAGGGCTCCCCAGACTGATGGGCACATTCAGGGCCAAGCTACCCCCACATTCCCCGGCCTTTGGCCCGGCAGGAGTGGCCAACTGAGCCTGCTCGTTTCCAGCAGGGTGCTGACAGCCAGGCCTTGGAGAACAAGAGGCCCTTTCAGGGTACAGGGCTGGGCAGGCCCCATGTTCAGGTGCATGATCTCACCTCGCGGAAACCCATCGGGCCTGCCAGAGGGCCTCATAAAGCTTTTGATGCCCCAGCGTGTACGACACAAATCACAGGTCCCCAGGCCTCCCAGGCCTGGCCCACGCCCCACTCCATGGACAAATGGCCAAGTCCTAAAGGGGATGCAGACAGAAAAGGTGCTCGGGCAGACGCAGGTGTCAACCTAGAGCCTGCCAGCCTGTGCACCTGGAGGCCTGTCCACGTGGGTCCCCATTGAGGATGGCTCCTCACACCCTCGGGATAACCTCCCAGCTCCAGCCCCTGGGCCTGCCTCCCCACCGGCACCACAGGGCCTCTGCTCCCCCCCCAGAGAGCTGCTCTCTCCTCCAGGACCCCAGGACTGCGTAGCACATGCCCAGGACTTTGATGGCTGCACCCACTGCTCTCTGGACAAGTGCAGTTTTCAGAAGGCAGCCTGACACACTCCAGGAGCAGAGAGATGGCAGATTTGGAGGGCAGACGGCTCAGCACATCCTTGGCTTCAGTGTCCTCATCTGCAAAATGGGAATCCTAGTACCCATTTTCTTTCCCTCCCAGGTGGTGACAGGCCTGAACCTGAGAATGGAGGTCCAAGGGCACGTGGTGATAGGGAGCTCACCCCATCATGGGCAGGTTTGCATTGAGACAGCTCCCATCCAGAGCTGCCTCCGTGGATGGTGGTCCAGTGAGGGTCCTCAGCTCTCAGCCAGAGCTGCTCGGGGCCCAGCTTGATCTGTGGTCTCATTCCAAAGTTTCCCAAGCTGCATAGTGGGTTTCTGGGGACCCACTTCCCTTTCCATCTTATTTGGATGTGCTCAAGTTGACCCAGGCCTGCTGCTTTTACAGCAGGCTCCTGTCTGCTGGCAAAAATTTGACGGAGCTTGGAGGTGGGGCAGGAAGGAGAGCCAGTAATTACCAAGTTGATGAGGACATTTCTGGGATGAGCACAGCACTGAGCAGGAGGCCCACATGGAATGAGTGCAGATTGGATAGGGATGGTTGTCCCCGGACTCTGAGCCTTGGGACCCTATCCTTGGCCATTCCACCCCCCATTGTGGCTGCTGGGAAGCAAGCGCTGCTCTTGCTGGAGGGCCAGATGGCAGACAAGGCCCTCCCCACTAGAGCTGTCTGGAGGTCTAGAACTGTATTCTTGGCTAATCCAATGCTCTGATGAACACAGCAAAGGAGGGAAGGAAAGGGTGAGGGAGTTCTAGAGAAGAAGTGGTGGGAGATACAAAGTAACCCTATCTGCAGACCAGGAAGCCAGGGATCACATGACGGATGGTAGCATGCAGGAGATAGCCCCCTTCCCACCGGCAGGTTCCCAAGCAGGTGGAAGAATTAGGGCGAGGCTCCTTCGAAGCTGCTTCTTCCTCCACTTGGGTTCCCAGGGCTCAGGCAGTCTCAGTTCACTTTCCCAGGCCTGGGAACCGAAACAAAGGTCGCTTCTGCCGAAACATGGAGCAGAACTTTTGGTTCTGTAGAGACACAGGACTGTGTCAGTGTGAGTGTTGGTTCCTGGAGGACCATCTCTGGGTACACAGGAGCCATCAGGGGCCACCTGCTTGGAGCAAGGACATCACTGGTAAGGGAGAAGAATAGCCAAGAGCTCACTGTTGCCGGGCCCTGTGATCCCTTCCACACTTCACCTCTGACCCTTGTGCTACGCCATCGATGAGGATGGGGGGCACCAAGCATTGGGTGGTATAGCCAGACCTCAGAGCTAGTAAGTAGTGGAGTTAGGACTCGAACCCAGAGCAACAGCAAGTCCTGGGCTGATGTCACTGGAGCACCTCTCCTTGAGCCAAGGGTTTCAACTCCATGACCAGGAGTAAGTCTTACCTGTGCCTGTTCAAGGGGCTCCACCTCGTGCCTTACTTGGCCTCGTGGTAAGGAACCAGGACTGATGGAGGCAGACTGCCTCGTTCAAATTCCAGCTCTGCCACTTACTGGCTCTGTGGCCCGGGGCCAGTGTCTTACCCTCTCTGACCCCAGTTTTCTCATCTGTGAAGTGGGAATAGTGATAGGCTCTGCTTCCCATGGATGTTGGGCGAGTTTTATGTATGAGTGCCTAGGAATTGTAGTGTGTAGGGGATATACATGATCAGCATACTGCTGTCTTTAACAGGAAAGCAAGATTTGAAGGACTTAAAAAATTTGCCCTGTTGTTCATCCAGAAATTCGGCAGCCCTGGACTCATATTCAGTTTTGTCTGCCCCCAAATTACATTTTTAAAAAAAGTTTTTATTTGTTTATATGACAGAGAGAGATCACAAGTAGGCAGAGGCAGGCAGAGAGGAGGAAGCAGGCTCCCTGCGGAGCAGAGAGCCCGATGCAGCCTCGATCCCAGGACCCTGAGATCATGACCTGAGCCAAAGGCAGAGGTTTTAACCCATTGAGCCACCCAGGCGCCCCAAATTCCATTTTTTAAAAAAGATTTTATTTTTTTTATTTGACAGAGATTATAAGTAGGCAGAGAGAATGGAGGAAACAGGCTACCTGCTGAGCAGAGAGCCCAATGTGGGCCTCGATCCCAGGACCCTGAGATCATGACCTGAGCTCTTCAGCTCTTCAGAGGCCTTAACCCACTGAGCCACGCAGGCACCTCCAAATTCCATTTTTAACCTTGTGCCTGCGGCCTGGGGGAAGCTGGAACCGGGCTCGGCTGCTCAGCGGTCGGTAGATGGCGCTGTGGGGCCACAAGGGCCATCCTCGCTCCAAGAGCGGGTTCCCCATATCAGGCCATGCACAGACTGGGGTCCTCCCAAGCCCCGGGACATACTACAGATGAGGTGCTGCCCTAGGAGGGAGGTGCCGCTCACCTTGTTTCTCTGATGAGGATTACACGGACCCAGAGAGATTAAGCCAATGCCCGAGGTCACACCACCATAAGGCCCTGGGGCTCCTGCACCCCAGATGCACCCACTGAGATCCCCAGCCCTGCCCTTATGACACCTACCCCTCAAAGGCCCCGAGAGGTCGCAGTTACCCTCTGGAGCTTGATGGGAACCAGGCATCTCCCTTCCTCCCCCACCATGGCTGGACATTCCAACAGAGCTGAAGCCGCCAGCTTTGAAGTCAGAGCTAAGCCCCAGATTAGGGTGGCTCCAGGCTGGCCTGTCCCTCCCAGCCCCGTCGCTAGGCCCACGCCCACGCTTCCCCTCAGTCCAGTGTCCTCTTGGCACAGAAAGTTCTGGGGCCCAGAGAGGGAAAACATTGCTTAGCAAGACACAGCCCCTCTCCTGAAAACCCTCCCTTTGCTAAGGAGCCCCAGGCACCCCCTCCCGCCCCCCCGCAACCTGCCACAGGCAGAAGTCCTGCCTCACAGCCCCCTACCAGCTCCCAACAGGTCTCGTGTTAATGTGTTGTCCCTCTTCCCGGCCCCACGGACACATAGGCATTAGCGCCTATCACCCCAATAACGCATCTTGGACAGGACTGTGATCCTGAATATATTCAGAAGTGTGGGGCAGATGGAAGGAGGATGACTGCGGAAGGTCTGGAGGTGGGAAGGGATACCCCGCCCTGGGTCTAGCTTTGTCATCTGTTCATGGGGCGCTTTGCACCTCTGTGACCCCGGAGTATTCTTCCGGCTCAGCCTGTCACAGGCTCTGTGATTCCAGTTGGGTCACACCCACACGGAAGCCAGGCAGGTGTGTGTGTGGGGGGGTACCCCCTGCATGGCTGGCAACAGGCTAGTACCCCTATCTTTCTTTCCTGAAGAGTGGCTTGGATTCTAAAAGCCAGGCAACCCCATCCCTGCAGTGTGGTCACCAGTGGTCCCAACAGAACTGAGACAGAAGTCCTGACATCCTATTTACTCCACCCTCACTAATAGGCAATGTGAGCCGGGAGGCAGGCTGAGCTGGGAGAGGCTGGGCCAGGGGGGCAGGTGGAGGGAGGGCAGTGGGCACCACCCTGGGCGGGCTTTAAGAGAGCGTCAGATGCAAAGTGCCCAGGACCCATATCTGTGGGACTGAGCTGCTGCTTCAATCACCCAGAGAGTTTGGCTTCAAGACCATGAGCTCCGAGCTTCTGTGTGTACCTGGCAACGAACTGCTGTGGCTGAGAGCCCGTCTGTCCATCCATCTGTCAGCAAGCAGCCACACTCCCTTGGCCCCAACCTACTGGATGGAGCCGCCTTCGTTCAAGGGGATTTGGATTCAAGACCAAAGGCTAATGCTTTCAGCACCAGCGTTTGAGAACAACTCATGTTCCATAGAGTTCTGGACTGTTCACTTTCCAAACAGTCTCTCTTCTAGAATTTACCTTTTCCCTAAACCTCAGTGATTCCCACCCCACATTTATTATTTTTGTCCTTAAGTATTGTCTACATTAGTTATTTTCCTTAAATTGACTCATGGATATACGTTTCTTCTGAAGAAAGCTTTTCTAAAAAACCTTGCTACCAAACATGAAAAACTAGTCCCACATGCCATAAACAGGCGATGACCATAGAAATAGAGAGGGTGTGGCTCTAGTCTAGCTGGCTGCTGTGGCTGAAGCAAGGCCCTTGGCCAAGGGTCTGCTTCCCGATGGTTGAGAAGGGCAACAGGCTGGTGGAGCCTCACCAACTGCAAACAGAGCCTCTCTGCATGATGTCAGCAGGAGTGGAACTCCCTTTTTCACCTGGAGGCCTGTCATTATCCCCTTTGTCTGCGTTTCCCCTACCCATTCTTCAGATTATCACCTCCTCCAGGAAGCCTTCCAGGCTGGATTGGGCCTCTCTGTGCTTTCTCAGTTCCATGGGCCTTTCTGGACTTTGCATCTGTCACCTTGGGTTATTAAATGACATCTGTGCTCGTGTCACTCCCAATGACACGGAAGTGTCCCTACTCCTAGGACACAACTTTCCCATGGCCTACACGGGTGGCCTACTGCCTCTCCACCTGCCCCTTCCCCACCCACCCCTCTGTCACCTTGAGTCCTTCTTGTATTGTGATGTCATTATTGGCCATGGGGACTGCCTTCCCCTGGACGTGGACTTAGTAGGGGCCTGGATGAGATATGTCTGTCCACCACGGGACCCCAAAACTTGGCCTGCATCAAGTAAGGAGCTGTCCTGTGAGGTTAGCACTGCCATGATCTTCATTTCCTAAGTAGGGAAACTGAGTCACAACGAGGTTAGTGAACTTTGCCACTTCTGGGCAAACTTAAGCACCCAGGCTATGGAGTCAGCCAAGGTCACCACGACCTTCGTCCTGTGCAGGGTTTTTCTTCACTTTTTTCAGGTGAGACTTGAAGGCTTTATGTGTGAGACACATAGACACCGACACTTAGGGGTCACTGGAGGCCCAGACTAACCCTCAGTCAGACTGAAATCTTGGCCCAGCCCAGGGCTCAGCTCACAGCGGGAATGGGATAGAATTTCCCACCAAACAGAGCCTGTGGTTGCTGGGGTGTCCCCTCAAGAAGCTTATCGGCTGTCTTTACCACCCCTGAGGCCTGAAATTCCACTGGGATGTTTCACTGGCCCGAGGACTAGTGTCCCTGGACTGAGGACATCGTGGGTTCCCCCCACCCCCACCCCAGACACTTCCTGGCTGTCAAAAAGTTCGAGTCACCCCCAGGGCTGCCACGGAGATGGCCAGCAGAGCCCGGCAGGGTCCCTCCAGCAGCCAGGGGCCACCTGCAGGGGGCCCCCTTCACTCCCCCGGTCAGCTGAGGCTCCCGGGGAGAGTCCCTGCCCAGCCGGCTCCAAGCCCCTGGGGTCTGTCCTGGAAAGACCTTCAAAGGACTTGGCCATTCTTGAGTGAGTGCCAGGAGGGAATCTGCTCTTAAAGTCAATTTAGCCAGCCGCACGGGTGGAAGGAATTTGCCGTTTCTCTTAACAGCGACCCCCTCGTGATTTATATGGGGGCCACCGTCCGAAGGCCCCAGCTGACGGATCACAGTGGAAAATCAGATGCCAAGACCCGGGCGGCTCGCTGGGCTAATTACCCTCAATGAGACCCAGCTGGCTGGGGGAGCCGGCGGGGCGAGAACAGGGTCAGATCCCGCACCCAGCTCCCCGGGGGACTTGACGGCTGGCCCCGGCTGTGCCTGACTTCGCTGCCTGTCACCTGCTGGGCTCGGGTTGGGGCCACCAAGAATTCTGGGAGAACCAGTCTGGCCAGCTCTCCAGATGGGTCACCTTCTGTGCAACATAGCTAGGCAGACCCAGGAATGCCTGCAGCCTCAGGATTCCCTACTGCCCAGGGGGCTAGAGTTCCCTGAGACTCCAGGGGTCATGCAATCCCATTCTGTTTGTGGGGAGACTACATCCCAGACAGATAAGGCAGGCCCCATGCAGCCCTGGGGAGGAATCTAGGGATGCTGTGGGCCCTGGCTGTGGCTTCTGGCCCATAGTGTCTTCTTAAAGGCCCAGAGCCCACAGCACTGGCCACAAAAGCCAGAGGCCTCATGCAGTTTGGGTCTGTTCTCCAGGCCTGCTGGAGCTGATTAAATGTTTCCCGAGAGTCTACTAAGTGCCAGGCCCTGTGCAGGGTGCTGGGGTACTGGGAAGGAAAGAATCCACCCTGATCCCAGACTTAAAGCCCTATGCTGAAGGCAAACCCCACTTACATATCCCCAGCAAAAGTGCTTGGTATCATGAGGGGCGCTGGAGGGGGTGTGGTGCATTCCAGGCAGCAGGAACTGGAGATGTGAGGCGGAGCTGAGAAGAGAAATCAGAGTGGGGCCAGTGGGCTGAGGAGAGGGTGGTACCAGGAGGGAGAGTGTGCCAGGCAGAAGGAACAGCATATGCAAAGGCCATGTGGCTGGAAGAAGTATTGGACACTCAAGGAGCCAAATGAGACTGTGCAGCTGGAGCCCAGAGCAGAGAGGATGGAGGTGCAGGGTGAGGTTAGGGAGACCCCAAGGAGTTCTTGTGCCCTAAAAAGTGATGCCAGATACGACTCAGGAGACATGATGAGTCCATCAACATGCAAGCTGTTCCCCATTTCTCTCTGGCTTTCAGGAAACTCAACTCCCACCCCAGCTTCCTCGAGATGAGGAGGATCCAGTGGGACCTATCTAGGGGTCCTGCGGGGCCACCCCAAGTGTCCCTTAAGAACTGGATGGAAAGTCAGAGAGACGAAAGGCTCCTGGTTGTGGGCTTGGGTCAGGGGCAGCCAAGATCACCAATGAACCTCAGTGAAAGGGGAGGGGCCCTGAGCCAGTTATGCTGTGGAAACGCTGAGTGGGGCAGAAGCCAGTGCCTTGAAGCCACCACTGGCCTCCCACTCTGTCCTGCCTTCTTCTCCCTAGGCCACCAGAGTCCACTCACTCCCATGCCTGAGGGGCCGCAGCCCACTGAGGACAGAGCTGGGTATTTCTGGGGTTACTGATCATCTCCGGGCCCTGGAACAGAGGGGGTATAAGTGGGCAGATGTCTGAAGGACAGAGGAATGAATGGGCCCCCAGTATCCTCTCCTGAGCTGCACAGAGTCCCTCTGGCTTTCCTGGCTGGCCACCCGTGTCCTCACGGAGCCAGGTGTCATAGAGCCGAGGGGCCCGGAGCTGTCAGGCAGGCGAGAAGAAGCCCATGGCATCTATTCCCTCTGGCTTGGCTCTGGCCTGCTTCCTCAGGACACAAACAGGTCTGATGAGTTCCTCAGCAGCAGAGACCTTGATTTCCAGGAAAAGCAAACTCTTAGAGAGTAGAAGGAACAAGGCCTGGGCAGAGAGAGGGCTCTTTTGGAATACTGCCCCTCCTCTGCCTTGGGCCTTCCCCAGCCCCTGCTCACAGACCTAGCCCTTGTGATCTGAGCCGGGGAGCTCGGGGCTGGTGGGCACACCTCTCTCTCCACCTGCCCCAGAGGCAACGAGGAGCTCAGGAGGGTGAGGGACAAGGGAAGGAATCTTCTTACTGTGACCCTAAACTCGGTCCCTACCCCCACATCCCACTGCATTGGCTGGTAGTGTGGGGTAGAGCTTCCGGGTGCAGAGTGGGCTGCTTGGGTTCCAGACCCAGCTCCACCAGAGACCTTGGGCAAGCTCTGTCCCTCCCTTTCCTGTCCTGCCCCCACAGGGCTGAGATGCCCAAGAGCATGTACAGACCTCAGCCTGGGACTTGGCACTTTGGATCCCACGTTGCTGGTATTTTTTCCACCCGATTGTCTCCCTTGGGTCTCACCTCCAGCCTGCTGACCACCTGTCTCTGGTCTTCCTTCTGCTCTAAGGGCTCAGGATTAAGCCCTGGTCTCTTCTGGTCCCACCGCTGGCTATTCCCAGGCCCTGGATCCCAGAGCCCTAGACTGTATCCAAGGGCATAGCACCATCAGTCATCAAAGCCATGTCCCCATGGCTTGGGTGTCTTTCACCTCCACCCTATCTCCTGACCATACTGTCTTTTCTTTTCCCCCCCACCTGCCCCCAACCGTCTCTCTTTCCTCTTTCTTTCTCTCACCTTCTTTTTCTTTTTCTTGCTCCCTTCTTTCCTGTTGGGATAGAACATAAATATATGAAAGTGTATTAACTGCTTGAATCTAATGGTAGCATCTGATCATCTTTCATGTCTATACCTGCCACCAGATCAAGAAATAGAGCATTTTCATCTCCTATAAGTTTCTCTCAAGGTCCTTCCCCACCCCAGAAATAGCCATTATTCTGCCTTCTGCCTCCATAAATTAGTTTCACCTAATTTGGAACTGTACATAAGTGCAATCAAAAGTTATGCGCTCTGAGACATTGAGATGGACAGATTGGAAATGAGAGTCCAGATATAAACACACCACTCTGATAAGGATCAATTCATCTTTGACAAGGATGCCAAAACCACTCAAAGAGGGACCATAGTCTCACTCTTCCAAATCCCAGAAGAACTGGATATCTACAGGCAAAGAATGAAGCTGGAGCCCTACCTCACACCATAGATGACAACAACAACACCAAAACCCTCAAGATCTCCTAATGTCCTAAATGCAGAAGGTGAAACCATAAAACTCTTGGAAGAAAGAATAAGCATTAAAGAACACTTTTAAGGAGGTGAAAAGACAACCTATGGAATGGGAGAACATTTTTGCAAAGCATGTATCTAAAGAGCCCAGTATCAAAATATATAAAGAACTTTTACAACTCAGTAACAAAAAAGATAAATAACCTGATTTACAAATGGGCCAAGAAGCTAAAAAGATATTTTTTCCAAATAAATAAATAAATAAATAAATAAATAAAATGGTCAATAAGAACATGATAAGATGCTCAATATCATCATCAATCATTAGGGAAATGCAAATCAAAAACAAAATGAGATGCCAGTTTATATCCACTAGGAGGGCTATTTAGAAAACAAAAACAAAAGCAACGGGGCATCTGGCTGGCTCAGCTAGGGGAGCATTGCAACTCTTGATCTTGGGTTGTGAGTTCAAGTGCCACACTGGATATAGAGATTATTTTAAAAAATTAAAAAAATTAAAAAAGAAAAAAACCCCAAAATAATAGTGCTGGTGAGGATGTGAAGAAAGGAGGAGAAACTTGAACATTACCAGTAAGGCATATAAAACAAGCAGTGCCTTTGAAAAGGTGCTTTGAAAAGCAGTTTAGCAATTCCTGGAAAAGTTAAATACAGAGTTACCATAGGACCCATGAATTTCATTCCTAGAAGTGAATCAAAAAACATGTCCACACAAAAACTTGCACATGAATGTTCACAGCACTCATAATAGCTCCAAAGTGGGGACATCCCTAATGTCCATCAAGAGATGAGTGGATAGGGGTGCCTGGGCGCCTCAGTTGGTTATGCTACTGCCTTCAGCTCAGGTCATGATCCCGGAGACCCGGGATCAAGTCCCACATCGGGCTCCCTGCTCGGCAAGAAACCTGCTTTTCCCTCTCTCACTCTCCGTGCTTGTGTTCCCTCTCTGGTGTGTTTCGCTCTGCCAAATAAATAATAATCTTAGGAAAAAAAAAAAGAGAGATGAGTGGATAAACAAATTGTGGTCTAGCCATACAATGGAATGTTATTTGGTTATAAAGAGGAGAAGTCCCACAACACAGACGAACCATGGAAACAGGCAAAGAAGCCAGACACAGAAGGCCATATACTGTATGACTCCATTTTTCGAAATGTCCAGAATAGGCAGATCCATAGAAAAAGAAAGAAGATCGTTGGTTGCTGGGGTCTTGGTACTGAAAGGGGTGAGAGACTGCTAATTGGTTTCTTTGGGGGGGGGTGATGAAAATGTCCTGAATATAGAGATAGTGGTGATGGCTGCCCAGCCCTGGGAGTATACTAAAAGCCACTGAGTTATATCTTTTAAAAGGATGGACTTTATGGTACATGAATTATATCTTAATAAAAAAGTTATTTTAAAGCATGCTATCATTGTAAAAAGTTAAAGGAAGAAGTATGCTCTCTTTTGTGCCTTTTTAAAAAAAAGATTTTATTCATTTATTTTTGAGAGAGGGAGAGAGAGAGTGTGAGCACCAGCAAGGGGATGACAGAGGGAGAGTGAGAGGCAGGCTCCTTGCCAAGCAGGGAGCCCAACGCGGGGCTTGATCCCAGGACCCCGGAACCATGACCTGAGCCGAAGGCAGATGCTTAACTGACTGAGCCACCCAGGTGCCCCTGATTTAAAAAAAAGTATATTTGGGATATGAGATCTTTGTGAAAAATCTATTCCCAGCACTGGGCTTTGCCTTTTCACACTCTTCAGTGTGTCTTTTGCTGAGGGCAAGTGTTAACTTTTGACCAAGTCCAATCTATGCCCTTTCATTTTGTGGTCAGTGCTACATGTGTCCTGTTCAAGGAATCCTCACCTGCTCCTTGATCGTCCCTTGGATCCATCCCCTCGTCTCTCTCTTCTTGGCCTCTGCCCAGCTCCTAGCCACTGGGGATCCCCGGCACTGCCCCGATCCATCCCCCCACCCCATGCCCCCACCCCACTTCTTGTCCTGCTCACCAAATGACCTTCTGGCCCAGGGACAGGGTTGGCTCATCTGTGTGTCCCCCAGACCAGTACCGGGGTTTGGCATGCCTTAGGTGCTCAATAAAATCTTCCTCAATGAAGGCATGTCCTCTGGCCCAGCTGGAGATCATTAAAACTGTCAATTAGTTCTAAACACCACCTCATCAGGAACATTTGAGCAAAGCTGGGGAAGCAAAAAAGTTTCGGAAAAACCAACAATGCAGGAATGTTTCGCTTTCTCCCCAACTAGAGCATTAATCACGAAAACTTAGGCCTTGTTAGCATTCTTTATTCTCTCTTTACCCCTGAGCTGTGGGGCGGGGGAGACTCTCCTTTGCACATCTTAGCTGTAGGGGGCTCCTCAGGGGTTGCCTCCAAAACACTGCAGCTGCTTGCTGCCTCTGAATATTGGGGGGTCCCTGGTGTCCTAGTCTTTCTCTTCTCCGTGTGTGATGACGTAGCACAGGTTCCGGTAATCCAGGTTACCGCACGCATCTGGCGGGAAAGCTGCAAACATCTGCTTGACCTGGGGAAGGAGCAGGGAGTCAGCCTGGACTTGGGTCCAAGGGGGACCAGAGCGGAGGCGGGAGAGTCACCTGAGGGCGTCAGGCAGAATGGGGCTCCCCTCTTTGCAGATGGAGTCAGGGATGGCCAGGGACCTGCCGCCAGCCCCATTCATCCTTGTCCTCCAAGGAGTCAACGGGGGTGCTCATCACCCCAACATCTAAAGAAGAGCCACCTCCTAGGGAGGGGCTGATGAGAAGGGTCTGGGCCACGTGGGACCTCCCCGCCCCCCTCAGAAGATTCTAGGCAGTGCCCTGGAAAGCCTGTGCTCACCTCATCCTCACTGAACCGGTCGGCCTGGGTCATGAGCTTCTCTTTGATGCTGCTCAGGGGAGAGGGAGGGTCAGGTTCAGGGGAAGGGCTGACCGGGGGCATGCACTCACAGATCCCAGGGCTGGTGAGAGGTGAGAGCAGACAGACAGTGGGGAGAAGAGACAGTGTGGAGGTGTCACGCCCCAGGAGGACGCTGGCCAGATGTCTGTGTGGCTTCAGATGGACCCCTCAATCTCTTCTAGATTCCCTGCTAGTTCAGCCAGGGAGTGACTTGTGCTGACATGGGCATTATGCCTTCGAGAATATACAGGCTGGCACTCCGCCGAGGCAGGAGACAGCCTTGCCTGGGTCTCCTCTTCACCTTGTAGCCCTGGGAAGTGAGTGCTAGAGCCGCCTTTCACAGAGGGAACAACTGAGGTTTGGGAAAGGTCTGGATGGGCAGTGCCAGGGTGGGGTCCTAGCGGCCCCGGGGACTAGACGAGCGGCAGGAGGTGAAGCCCCATAGGCCTGAAGCCTGGGGAGCTTGGAGGGCCCCCGGGCCTCCTGGAGGCCACAGCAGGCGGGACAAGGATCAGAGGGCTGAGCCAGGCCTGAGCACCAAGTGTCCCGTGGCACCGGCAGTGGCCAGCCCGCTAAGGACCGACGCACATTTTCCATTATTTATGTTACTGTGGGACAGTCACAGTTTCCGACTCTCTGGCTGGGGACTGTTCACAGACTCCCTTTCAGCTGGAGCCTCCTCTGTGGCCATCCCGGCAGGCAGCCACGTCTTCCAAGTCCGATAGCCCCAAGGGAGGGTCCTTCGGTTCCCAAACTGGGTCCCAGAAGTGTTCCTGGCCTGGCCCTGGTGGGAGTGAAGGTTCGTGCCGGGAGAGGGGTTGCCCTCAGTGCCTTGTGAGGCTCCCCAAGATGAGTGTGGGAACCATGGACCCTGAGGGAGTGGTGAAGGGGAGGGCCCCAGCCTGCAGAAACCCTGAACAACCCATCATCTACCCCTAGGGAAAATGTGCCTCATGACTTTGGGGGTTGGGGGTAGTGAGAAGGTGTGAGAGACAAGATGGACCTTTCCTGATCCCTCCTCCTTCCCTCTCCTGCCCCCCATCCATTATGGGGTGATTCTAGTGGGCAACAAATCTAGTCTCAAGGCTGAGGCCTCAAGCATCACAGTAATCAGGCAGGAAGCCTGTGCCTCGGGAGGAAATTTTGCCTGCTCCAGGCCACCCACAGGCCCGGTGAGACCTCGGAGGCTCTGAAGCGACCTCCCTGGGGACAGTTCAGTGTCCTAGCCACGGGCAGGCTACTGCCACCACCCTGGGCTCTGCTCAGTGCTCTCACTGGGCTGAGGCACAGTGGGCCTCAGGGCCCCCATCTCTACAATGCCAGCCCAGTGGCCCCCAGGGCAGACGCGGAGCCCAGGGCCTATTGCAGGAGCTGCCCCTCATAAAGACCCTCTCCAGGCTCAGCCTCCCCCACCCGACCTTCCCCATGCCCTCCAGCCGCCCGCTCACTAACCCCACAAACACCAAGCCCTGTCCCTTCATGGCTATGTTGCGGCATCTAGAATGTTCCAGGCCCCAGCCTACTAACCCTCGTTGCCCTTCAAGGCCCACCTCTACCACTGGGAAACCCATCACTGGTGACCCCACACTCCCTATACATTTCCACACAGAGATGGGGACACGGGGTCCCAGAGAGGGAAGGGACACCGAGTGATAGCTGAGCTGGGCAGGGCAGTGCCCTCCTGGCTTCTGGCCAGACACTGCCTGAGCTGGCTAAGCACTGGGAGGGGTAGGAGATGGGGCAGCAACCCACCCCGACCTCACCCCAGCTTACTGATCACCTAAGACTTCTGGGAGGGAAAAACCAGAACAAAGGGCAGAGGGGACTTACAAATCAGCCTTGACAAAACCTTTCCCTTCGGTGTCAAACACCTTGAAGGCATGGAGTATGGTCTCCTCCGGGTCGGTACCTAGAAACAGCACATACAGGTAGGGAGAGAGCTAGGGTGAAGAGGACAGGCCAGGGCTGGGGGCTTGTGGGAGGAGGGGGGTGCTGGGGGAGAACTTCTTTAGTGGGAACAAGAGAAGAGAGATTTCTGAGAAACAAGGATTAGGAGTAATGACCAAGGGCACAGAGTATAGTTATGAGCCACCTGTGCAACTGTATAGGGAGACCCCACTGAGCACTTACTATGTGCTTAACCCTCCTGATGATTGGCCTGATTTTATAGAGGAAGAAACTAAAGCTCACAGGTCATGATTAGTGAGGTGGGTTGGCGTGGGGGCATCGCTGGGGCTCTCCGTGACCCATGATGTGCATGAGAGCTGGCAGGCCAAAAAGATAGTGCTGTACTTGGAGGCTGAAGGCTGGGCTCAGGCAGGGGTGCTGGAGGGTCTGTGAGATGGTCCAGGCCAGAGGTGGGGTGGGTGGGGGGCTGTGGGCTGGGGCAGGCAATGCAGTTCTGGTTTGTCACCCCCATGATGTGGGCTTGGGGGAAAGCTGTCATCAGAAGGAAAGTCTATTACCACAACAGGATAGAATAGGGATACAGTAGATAGTACCTGATTTTATGAATGGGGAAACTGAGGCCCAGAGAGAGGCCCAAGCCCTCACAACTATGAACGACAACCCTCTTAGCTCCTGGAACACTGCCCCCTCCAAGAATACCTCATACTGTAGGAATCCATGTCCTCAGTTTGTCAAAGAAGAAACTGAGACAGAGGGCCTTGCCTGAGGTCCCCATGAAGAAGGGGAGGACGAGTCTGAAGCGGACTCTTTGGACTCCAGAGCCTTCTGCTGCTCTGTGTTCCCGTCTGCCCGACGGGGACCTCCTCCCGGACAGGACGCCATCTGAGTCACCCGGCATCTCTGAGGCCGAGCCAGGGGCCAAGGTTGGCGTGGTGCTGGCCTAGGGGCTCTCGGAGGATAGCAGGGAGCCTTTGTGCCCAGGCCAGAGGCTCAGCCCAGGGTCCCTCTGGGGCAGAGCCCTGGGCATTCACCTCCTGGCCTTGGAAACAGAGAGGGGGCCCCCAGGGATTATGGTGGGGGGTGCTGGTGGGAGGTCTTGGCCTCCCAAGGCATATGAAGAGTCCTCACTGCTGGGGTGGTCCCACCCACCTTCCTGAGGCCCAGCGGCTCCGGGCTCAGGCCCAGTTCCTGCACAGTGACCACAGCCCAGTCCTCCCTTTCCTCCCCCCAGAGAGGGTCTCTGCTTTGCGGACCGCCAACCTCACAAATGAATGGGCTGCAGAGTGGCCACTGGGAATCACGTGACCAAGTGTCCTCATCCCAGTTAGAGGAATGAGACAGGGCCTGCCCCAGCAGCCCACCCCCGCCTCCCACCGGGCCTAGCGTGCAGGCTCAGTCAAGCTCATGTGACAAGCTCAGATGGAGCCCTAGTTCTGGTAGCCCTGCAAAACTGAGAAAAAGCTGCAGTCTCTTGGCCCCCTGCCCCGGCCCTGGGTGATGGCCCTTAGGTCAGCCGTGCACCTGCATGAGCTTCAGGTCTCTTGTGTAGAGTTACTGGCTAAAGTCATGAAGGTCTTTCCAGGAGTGTACCCCTACCCCAGCCTCCAGGGCTTCTGAGCTCTGTAAGGAGGAGCCACGGGCCCAGGAATAACCCCTAACAAGCTTCTCGGATGAGGCCCAGCTCCAGGCTCCCCACCTGCCCCATGTGTGGCCCCAGCTTCCATGGGAGGGCGGGCTGTCAGGCCACGGGTCGGTTGTTGGCCTTCTGCTCCGGGATCAGCAGGACAGTGTGTTGGTGGACACTGCACTTCCCGGCTGGCCTCACCCCACGAGACTGCTAGGACTTCTCGCCAAACGTAATCACTGACGTTGTCAGGGTCACCCCTGGAGTGGGTTGAGGGTGACCCCCAAAACTTATGTCCATGTCTTCATCTCTGGAATCTGGTAATGTCACCTCACTTGGGAAAAGGGCCTTTGCAGATGTCAGGAAATGAGGTGGAGATGAGGAGATCATCCTGGGCTACCCTGATGGCCCTAAATCCAGTGACAAGTGTCCTTCTAAGAGTGGGGGCCAGGGAGATGGACAGACAGAAGAGGTGGGGGGCAGTGGGACCACAGAGACAGGGATGGGAGCGAGGCAGACACCAGAGGCCAGAAAAGGCAACAAACAAACAAACAAACAAACAAGATGGGGCTCTCCCCTCGAGCCCTGATGGAGCTCCTTGCCAGATTTTGGACCCCTAGATGCTGGAACTGAGAGAGCCTCAGGAAACCAACCCAACCCCCCACAGTATAGACAGAAAATTGAGGTGCAAAGCAGACAAGCCTGGCCCAAGGTCACCCTGGGGATCAGAGGGAGAGCATAGGCAGGGGCAGCCTGAGGTTCCACAGGGAGGAGTCTCACCTCCCAGGGCAGCCTCAGCCCGGGCTCACCCCCTCCCTCTGCCCAGGGAAGCCTCGAGCCCAGGAAAGTGCTACTAAGGGGCAGAGGGTAGCTCCCTGGGGCCCAGAGAGAGAGGGACAGTCCTGACCCCACAGCCCCGGCCAGGTCTGCATCTCGGGAGCTGCCGTGGTTAGAATGGGGAGTCGTGGTTATAGGATTCTGACCCCGCCACTTTGATGCGGGGCCACCTGGCGCAGGTATGGTGACAGCTCTAAGCCCCTTGAGCTGTTCCCTGGGAGCTGTGTGAGGGACCCTCCTGGTGCTGGGGTCAGTCACAGTAGCCTCCAGAATCCCATACCCAGTACCCACGTCCTGTTAGCCGTGAGGCAGGGCAGGTAAGGTGAGCCCAGGGGTAGGAAAGTGGGACTGGTGGGAGGAGGGCTATCACACAATTGTCCCCTCCCAGCCCCGGGAGGCCCTACTCCTACTCTGGCGTAGCGGTGGAAACTGGGGTGGGGCCCAGGGGGCTGGCACTCGGGGCTACGCCATGCTCCCAGCTGCCTGCACACCAAGCCAGGCTGCCCAGCCCCTCCCCGGTGCCACCCGAGGCCTCACTCACCCTTCAGCTTCTCCCCAAACATGGTCAGGAAGACGGTAAAGTTGATGGGCCCAGGCGCTTCCTTCACCATGGCCTCCAGCTCCTCGTTCTTCACATTGATGCGGCCTGGGGGAGGGGCGGGGGGGACACCCAGGAGCACAGTGAGGGACAGAGGGGAGCCTGCCTGCAGGCAGCCCAGGGGACACAGCTCAGGACCAGGGAGTGTCCTGCTGGGTCTCCCAGCTCTCCCTATCCCCCACCCCAACTCAGTCCTCAGGCCCTGCCCACCTGCTGGGGGACCTTAAGAGGGGGACACATTCAGGCACGATTAGCACTGGGCTGCCCCAGCCTTACTGCCCACCCCCCTTGCTATCACCTCGGCCTCCATGGAAAGGAGAGCAAGTTGGTGATTATCTCCATTTTACAGGTGAAGAAACCAATGCCCAAAGAAGCTGAAATGGAGGTGCACAGGGGCCGGAAGACTGGGCGCTCAGAGCTCATGTGCCCCAGGAGGAGGTCACCTGGGGGTGGGGGGACTCTGGGCTTCCTCATGGTCCCAGGGGACAATCACTCAAAGCTTAGTTTAGACATGACTTGGTTATGTCCCTTTCCCCTGACCTGAACCCCCACCCCATTCCTGCCTTAAGGCCTCTCCCTGGGCCCTTAGAGAGGGCAAAAGCCTCCCCCACAGCTGTAACCCAGTAGCCTTGAGCCCTGTGGACATGTCCAGCCTCCTCCCCCAGCATCTCCCACTGCTCTCTTGGCCCCCTACTCCACCCCTACCCCTAGGCCAGGCCATTCGTGCACCTGCTGCCTTCCCTGCATCCTCCACGGGATGATACCTTCCAGGCACGGCCCCCGCCCCCGGCACTCAAGCCCCTCACACCCACTATATATATAGTGGCCTGCCCCCAGGCACCCACTTTTTCCAGAAGGCCTGGGCTCAGTTCTGCCCCAAGCCCTGACCGACCCCCCGCCCCCAGTTGCTAGTCACCCACCCAAGGCGGCAAAGGTGTCCCTCAGGTCCTCCTTGTCGATGAAGCCATCCCGGTTCTGGTCCATGATAGTGAAGGCCTGGGGAGACACGGGTACTGAGGAGCCACCAACCCACTCGCCCAAGCCCAGGCCCTTCCCCAGAACCCTGCTCCCCACCCCCCAAGGGGCTGTCGTCCTGCACATGGCTGCCTGGGTAACCTCTGGCCAGCGGGTGTCCGTGCTGAGCCCGGCGGCAGCAAGAGAGTGTTGGCGGACCCACTCAGCTCCCACCGCACGCCAACACGCAGCTGGGGTGGCATGCCCACCCCTCGCTTCATGCTGCGGCAACCCCATTTTATGGAGAGGGAAACTGAGGCTCAGGGAGCAGAAGGACTTGCTTGAGGTCATGCCGCAAGCAAAGGGCCCTGGTAGAGACCGGTGGGGGTTGCCCAAAGACGGCACGTCGCATCTCAGGGCTCGGAGGCACACCATGGTGGCCTCTAAGGAGAGTGACATAGTCATCACCTGCAAGGACTGAGGACGACCCCTTGAATGTCTTCCAGGCATTGCGTTAATCCTCCCGGTGGCCCCCAAAGGCACTGACCAACCTCTTTAAACTCCTGGATCTGGGACTGATCAAACATGGAGAAGACGTTGGAGCTGGCACCACCTTCCGCTCTCTTGCGGGCTCTCCTGGGTGCCTGGGAAGTACCGGGGGATACTGCAGAAGGCCTCCTCCAGAGGTCAGCCGTGCACCCCGCCCACCCCCCTGGACCATCCCTTCCAACATGTCCCGGTCCCCAACAACAGGGCCGCTGTAGGCCACAGGGTGCCGCAGACAGACCGGGCTCTAAGGAAGCCTGGTGGGTAAGTGGGGCATTTTTCCAGCCTGGGACCAGAAGCCAGGGGATCCCCACCTCACGTGCTGGTCAGCAGCTTCTTGACCTGGTTGGGGGAGCCCAGGCGGTATAGCACACAGGACATGGTCCGGCCATATCTCCCTGCATCTGTCCCATTTCAGGGCTCCCTGGCACCCATCCAGGGCTCAGCTCAGGTATAGATCCCTCGGGAAACGGCCGCCCAGAGCTCAGAACCTGTCTCCCCCACCGGTAGAGCAGCTGACCATCCACACGGAGGGTCTCTGGCCAGCCTTCCTGCCTCCATGTGCTTCTTGCAGGGTATCAGGGACCTGAGAGCTCACGCTTGAGGACTCCCTGAAAGCTCTGGGTCCCCAAGACCCCTCCAGAGGACCTCACCCTCAGCGGCTATCACCAGGGCCTGCCATGGGCAAGCAGTCTCAGATGTGGCTCCTGCAGTGGGAAAGCATAGCCCTGGCTACACAGAGCTGCAGGGGCAAGGGGTGTCCCCCACCCCCAGCCCCCCTGCTCCATGTCAGTGGGTTTCCCCTGCCTTCCCCCCACTGCCCCAGCCCCTGTGTGGTCTCCCCTCCCCGAGCTCACTCCTATCCCCCCCAGCCCACGCTCACCCCCATTTCCCCTCTGGCTCCAGGCTCGGGAGCTGTAGCGTCGGCTGACTTCTAATTAGCTTTTACTGGGTGCTTTGTCTCCACTAATCCTTTGAAAGGGGGCTGGCAGGACATTATATGCAGTAAAGCCTCTGTAATATTTATAAATCCCTTCAGACATCATAAAGAAAGGAACCTCCCTGCGGGGCTCAGCTCACATAATTACATACACATTTCCCTCTGATTAATAAAAAACAATCACTTCCGTCTGTGGGATATTCTGCCCTCTCTCTCCTCAGACCTGCCCTCGGCCTGGGTGTCCCCCATCCTTGTCTCAGCCAGCCTTCCGTGTCTCTGTCGTGGACCGTCGCCCCACTGCGTGTCAGGTCCCCTGCCAGAGCCCCTGGGAGGATGGGATTGTTCTCTCAGACTCCCTGTGGGGCCCCTTAAGCCCCAGGCCTAAGCAGCCTCCTGTTCTCCCAGCTGGGACAGTTCCCAGCCCAGCCCTCTTGGAAATTGCCTTTTACAATGTGCCCTTAAAAAAATGAAAATCTTGGGGCAGAAGGGGGTCACCCAGACCTGAGTTCTACTTCTGCCTTTGCTGCTCACAGCCCTGCAATGTTGAGAACTTCAGTTGCCTGCTCTGAGCCTCAGTGCCCCCATTTATAAAGCGAAGATGATGCCTACCTTGGAACACGGGGACACTGATTAGGTGCCTGCTAACCTCCAGCCAGGCCCTGTGCCCAGTCCCGGTGACCCAGCACTGAATCAGGCCCTGTCTTGTCCCCAGGGATCCCCCAGTCCAGCTGGGAGACAGATGAGCAGTGGGGAGTGATGGAGGGATGGATAGACACTGAGAACATAGAGCAGCCCTTATGCCACTGGTGCACTCAGGGCAGACTTTTTGGAAGAGGTGGCTTCTGAACTGAGACTTGACAGCCAGGTCAGAGTTCTTAGGCCGGGAAGGAGAGTGAAAGTGTGAGACAGAGCCATGAAAGAGCTGTGCCACTGAGAGCCTGTATGTACACCCAAGGGTCTGGAGACAGAGGCAAGGGGGGGCGGGGCGCAACAGGGCGGGTCCCATACGTCTGCATTTGGACACAGGGTATTCTGGAATATCAAGCTGAGAGCCCCCAGGAACCACGTTCTCTCAATGGGAACAGAGTCCTGCTTCTGCCATGAAACCTCAAGCCTAGCCTACCCTGTCTCCTTCTACCCCCTTCTTCCTTGTTCCTACCCCTATCCCTCTCTTCACCCCGGCAGCACCCACAGAGTCCAGAAAGCAGAGACACAAATCAGGATACATGTGGATGGACTAGCCACCCATTAAGGACAGTCCAGGGAGGGCCAGGTGCAGGGATATCAAGGGTGAAGAAAAAGGTCAGGACTAGAGAGAGCATCAGGTCAAGGTCAAGGATGTCAGTGAGAGGAGCCAGGTCAAGGTCAGGGTGAGTTCAGGCAGGAGGTGAAGGTCAGAATCATACACGAAATCAAGGTCACAGGATGAGGTCAGAGTTGAGGAATGAGGTCAGGGTCAGGAGGCAGGGCAGCCCCAGCCTACCATGGTCTGGAGAATTCCCTCTCGTCGCAGCAGGGCTGGAGATTCTCAGGGACTGCTCTTTAAATAGTGCCCTGGGTCCGGACAACAGTTTGGAGGGTGACAAAGGACAGGATGGGGGCCTCCCTGCCAGGCACCTGTTTGGGGCCATTCGGAGTGGGTGGGGTCCAGGCATTACAAACCACAGGATCTCCGCCTATACTGTGCCAGCCTGATCTCTGCACCCAAGGGACAAAGGCCCAGGAAGGGGCACTTGGCTGAGAACACACAATACGTTGAGGCCTGGAACCAACTGGGAGGACTTGGCCTTAGGCCATTTGAGATCAGGGGAGCTTCCAAGAAAGGGCCATCCATCCTGGTGGGGAAAATTCAAGGCTGCAACGTGGCCTGACCCCTTGAGCTCTGTGGCTTTGAGTGGGTCACTGCCTTCCAGTGAAAAGAGGCAAGCACATGTCACCCCCAGTCAGCTCAGGGAGAGGGTTTCTCTATCAGCCTGACTCACGAGGCCCCTCAAGTAATGCGACTACTGCCTTGTGGTTGGTTACTAGGGATATCATGGCTCCCTCCAGCCCTTGGGTCATTGAAAATGTCTGGGGAGCTGAAAAAGCAGAGGCAGACCAAAGAAAAGTAGATGTGACCCCAATGAGGGAGAATTGGAGAATCAGATCCCCTATTCCACGCTGGCCACATGTCTGGGGCTGATCCCTAGCAGGCCTGACCCAGCCCAAGAATTGTCCAGGAGATGTGCCAAGCCAAGTGTGCACCTGCCCCTGGCAGGCCCCCGTGTGTCCAGGGCAGCCTAGCAGCCCCGGGCTATCCAGCCAAATTGGCTCCCATGTGGGGCCCACCACGTCTGATCGGGCCGCCAGGGCCGGCAGTAAGGGGCTCAGGCAGGGAGCCCACCTGTCTCCAGGCACTGCAGAGCTTAACTGTCCCCAGAGCTGGTCTCCAGGCCTCCAGGCCCCAGGACGGCTGATCCCAGGCTCGGGGGAGGGAATGTGATGACAATAAGAGGAGTAGCTGACTCTTATAAGACACAGAAGGTCAGGGCACGTTCGAAAACGTGTGACCTCAAGGCGAGTCCTCACCTTATTTTCCAGGTGACAAGACTGAGGCTTCCACGGGTGAAGTCACTCATCCAAGGCTGATAGGGGAGCCGGGATGAGTCTCTCTTTCTACTGGTTCCAGAAAGGAGCTTCTGGAAGGTTCTGCCCATCCTGATGCTCATCTTCCTGACCTTGTTGGGACCTATGATGGAATCTTCCACCCTGAACTGGGGCCGGGACTGCCGTGGACCAACCACACACTCCATAGGCCAGGGTGAAGAGGGCTGCCTGGAGCACTGTGGGGGTGGGCTGTGTGAGTGTGGCAGGTGCCTGCCCCCCTCTGGGTCCACGTGGTGGGGCAGGTGGCCACTGTCCACACCGGCTACGGGGAGCTGCCTTTCCTGCCCTGGTCCACGAGCCTGGCCCTGGGGCCTCCTGGCTCTGGGCTTGCTGAATGGGGAGAGGTTTGCCATCTGGGGCTTTAATACCTGCTTCCTGCTGCCCAGGAAGCCCCCTCACGCTAAACTCCTGCCTCTGGGGATCACTACCCAGGCCTCTCACCCACGGAGGGGCTCCAGAGAGCTCAGAACAGTCTCAAGTGAGCAGAGAGCCCCCCCAGCCTGCCGGGAGGAGGGAGATCCAAGAGGGGACGCCAGTGAGAGGCAGGTAAGTCAGAACAGCGGTTCTAAGCCAGCTAGTCCTGATGCTTTCTCTCTCTGGCCTCCTCTGCGCTACAAAAGCAGGGAGAGCTGATCAAAAACTCGATAGAGACTGAAAACTCACTGGAGAGATGGAGAACATTTGTCCCTAGAGCGATCAGGGATGTGGCGGGGGCTGGGCCTGCAGCAGGGAGGTGGCCTCTGGGGCCAAGGGCTTTGGAAGGCAGATGTCAGCCAGGTGTGGTGGGGGGAGAGGGGGGAAGCCTGTTGTCATTGGCCGCTCACGTTGTTTGGCTCCAGGGACTGCGGGGTGGTGGCCAGTTCCGGGGGTCAGAGAGTAGTAGTTGTAGGGTCAGCCAGGGGACTCCTGGGAGGAAGGAGCTTCCACACTGGAATTCCAGGCCAGTCCGAGGAACTCAGAGGAATACTAAGTCCCTTGTGAAGAGCACCCCACTTTCCAGAGGACAATGTGAGCTCCCAGGGGTCACTAAACCTGAAAAAGAGCTTAAAAGACATCAACTGCCTTGGGATGTGGCCTTCCTCTTTGCAGGGTGACAGCCATCACCCACACCACAAGAGGACAAGGTGGGCCAGGTGACCTTGCCTGCTCCTGTCACCCCTAACTCTCCCTTCTAACTCTTCATGGTGAGCAGGCTGTCTTATGCCTCCCTGGCCCCCATCCTGGCTGGTCACCACCTTGACCCTCACTATTTTCCCAGGGATTTGCAAAAATCTCCTTCCTCCAAAACTTTGACCATGCATGGAACATGTTCCCCTACCCCAACCACGCCTCCATCCTCCCACTTTCTATCACCACTCGCCTCCTCCCGGAAGCCTTCCCTCGTTTCTCTCCCTTCCCTTCTCCCACTGGAATCACTGCTTTTCTCTGTAGATCAGCGACTACCTGCCTTTCCCTTGGCCTTGGGGCCTGATCATTATTGCCCCTTGCCTTCAGCCACCTCAGTAAATCGGGCCCCCAGAGGTTGTTCATACATAATTGTCCATGTGGGGAATCGTTGTGATAGACTTTATGGCTAGAGGGCTCTCAGACACCCAGTGGAACCCATTGGCCCCCTGAGTCTAGCCCTCCTAGGCCTACTAGAGTCTGAGTGTTCTTTGCAGACTCTCTCAAGTGGCTCTTGCTTGCACACCACCTGTGATGGGGAGCTCACTGCTTCCCCCAAGCAAAGGTAACTCAAAATTGGCAAGTGCTCACTGATTATCTACTGTGGCCCCACCCTGGTGTTCTGGGGGACTAACAACTCATCCTTGACAAATCCCTGGGTTGGAATCATTTTAGTAACACAATCAGGCAATGTATGCTGAGTTTGTTCATTCGTTCATCAAATATTTATGGAGTACTTATGAGTGCTGAGCATTGCAGACACAGAGGGGAAAAAACAGGTATGGTTTCATGAGCGAGGGGACAGAGTGCTATTATCCATTCAGAGAAGGCACAAGGGGCTGGAGTTCATTAAACAGGGACTTGAGGATGAAGACAAAATGGGAGTTGTCGTTGTGGTGGCAGAACCATTCAGAGGTGACCTCAGCAGGACCAAGCAAAGAGTTCCCAAGCCTGGGTTGGAGGCTCCCTCTTCTGGTTTAGGGTGTCTCCTGGCCTGCTGGGCAGAGGAATCCTGCCCCTCTGTAGCCCTTCAACCATCAAACCTGCAGCTCTTTTTACAGCAGGATGCTGTGGCCACAGGCCCCTTGAACAGGATGTATCATTCGTGCTTCTGCAGCACGAACATGTTTGCCAGGCCCCCCCTCCCCCCCTGCCACGGCTACAGCTATAAACTGGGCAGGAGGCATTCCGGGAGACATTCCTCTTCACTTTAAAGGTTTCCCTGTCTTTTCTAAGTGGCTCCAAATTAGAGGAAGGCTCCAGACAGGGGCGGGCCTGGGGAGGAGGGGACACCAGGGAATTTAGGAAAAGACAGACCTCCCCCTAATTGTCTTCAAAATCTTGTCGTCCCATCTGGTAATTAGGGAGTTGACAGTGCAAAAGGCAATTTCCTTTGGGGTAAGAGGAAGAAAACAACTAATTGGCTCTAAGCCTGGGTTCTGCCTGCAATATTAACTACAGGGCGGTGGGCTGCTCTGGCCTGAGCTGCGTGCCAGCCCCGGTCACTTGGGAGCAGGGATGGGGAAGCCCATGGAGCCCTGCTGCCTTGCACAGGCCAGAAAGGACATGCAGGGCTCCTTCTGAGTGGGGATTCCGAGTGGGGACGATCATCCTGCAGGACCATGCATTTGCCTCGTATTGGGGCCTTGCCTCCTAGAGCTAATGTGGAGAGTCTGAGGGGTGGGGGTGGGAGAGCCGCCCAGTGCCCACTCTCTGATTTCCTTACTGAGGATGTGATGGGAGCTGGGGGATGGTGAGAAGCGAGTATCAGAACCCAGACCTCCTGACCCCCTGCTTGCAGGAGATTCTTCCCATGTGCTCACATGTCCTTTCTCAGACCCAAGTGGCTACTGAGGTGGACAGGGTTGGCCTGGTGACCAGTTACAACTGAGAGAGCTCAGGGGTCCAGCAATAGGAGCGTGGGGCTCCCAGTGCAGCAGTACGAACCCAGAGAATGATGGTGTTATGTCTACTCAGCCACAGTAGCCACATGGTAGGTGGGACCGAGCACTAGCTTGTGCTGAGTTGTTGCAGGGATTCAATGGCACAGGAGCAACCTAGGGACTGTAGCTCATAGTCAGCTCAACTGAGATATGTGGTTATAAAAGTGAACTAATCCTTGGGCTGCATTAATAGAGGCCTACATCTTCAATCCAGGGAGGTGACCAAGCTGACCTCCACACACAACAGAAGACCTAAGTTTGCTCCCCACACTGTGCTTCAGGGAGGGTGCTTTTTATAGGATAGTGGCATGCAGTCACAGGAGTTGTGGCTGAGGGGCTTGAGGCTCTCAGCTGGGGAGAATCAGCCTTAGTGGGGAGCATCACTGTGGCAGCCCTGTCAGTTTACTAGCTGGGCCAAGGCCTGTACACCCCCCAGCCAGGATTAGCCCTACAGCCTCCATCTTCCCTCCTCCTGGTGTCTGTAGCCAGGCTTACCACCCCTCTCCAACCTTGGCCCAATGGGAAGAATTTTCCCTCTGTGACCCCACTTAAATCCCATCATCGTTGGGGCTATTAGCTACTGCTGTGTAAAGAATCACCCCAACTGATAGTGGTGCACTCCCCGGTTCTGTGGGTCAGAAATCCAGGAAAGGCCTAGTGAGGATAGCTTATGTCAGAGGCCACAGCTGGGGAGATGTGAAGGCTGGGGATAGCTGGCGGCTGGTGCCACAAGCATCCACGACCTGACTGCTCGCAGGTTTGGCGTCTGGGCTGTGAAGACCTGAAGTCAGAGCCATCAGATTTCTGCATGCTGGCTTAGGACACCAGCACCGCTGCCCCTGCAAATAAGGGAGAAGTCTGCAGCTTCTACCTTAGTCCCAGATTGACACTTCTGTGCTACCCTCTTGGTCCAAGCAGTCACCACAGCCTGCCCAGTGGCAAGGATAGACTGTATAGACCTTGCCTCTTGATGGAATGCACCAGAGAATTTGCAGGCACAGTCTACAACTGCCACTCCCAGCCAGCCTGGCCCCAGGGGAGCTCTGAACGGGGCCCAAGGTCACTGACCTGGTAGGTAGAGGAGCCGGAACTCAGAGCCAGTCTGGAGGGACTCTATCCCTCAGAGATTATGTGAGCCCAGGAAAGTGTTCCAGAAAGTTCACCTGGGGCCAGGCAGTGTGGCATATGGTCATTCTCTCAACACAGCCCAGTGGCCTGAGTTTAGAAAGGGGCCAGAGCAGGGATGAGAAGCCAGGCCTCCTGGTTCACAATGAGTCAGGCAGCCCTTATCCCATTGGACAGATCGGGAAACTGAGGCCTGGAGCAGGGAAGGGCTGGGTCAGGGTGCCACTGCGAGGCTTACACCCCATCCCTGGGGCTACCTGGGAGCAGAGCCAGGGAATATGAATGGGCTGTCCCCGGACACGTGGGGCATCCCGGCAGCCGGTGATGGCTCCAACAGTGCTGGGGCTTGGGGCCCTCCTAGGGGCCCAGAGGCTGACAAACAGGCCCAATTTGCTGTACTAATATGCGCTTTCTGCTGCTTGGAGCCTCCTCACACCCTCTCCCGTGAGCCGGGCCAGCGCCAACAGAACAAGCTATAATTATGGCAAGCCACGCCCTGCTGCCCTAGCTCAGCAATTAGCCAGGTGGCCCAGCATCGAGCAGCTTCCACCCCAGCCTGGCTCGGGGTGGGGTCAGTCAGAAGCTGGGGGGGTGGGGGTCACCCATTTTTTAAAGCCCCCACATGCCTTCTCCCAGAAATGAACCTGGAAATGGGGCTTCCCTCCCTAGCCAGCCACCTATGGCTCCAGCCATACCTCAGTCACCCTCTGAGGGAGATCACTGAGCCAGGAACCCCTCTCCACCCCATACACACACACACACACACACACACACACTGGCTGGCTGTGCTCCCCACAGAGGAGGGAACAGTGGCGAGCAGAGCCCTCCCTGGATGACGTCACGCCCTGGTGCCCAGGCTTCTGGGCTGATCTGTAGGGGGACCAGCAGAACAGCCACCGTCCGAGCATGACTTTGAAGCCAGATAGACCTGGGGGCAAGTCCTGCCAGGTGCGCCTGCTCTGTGACCTCACACGTCACTCAAATTCCCCAAGGTCACCGTGACTTCGCCCGGAACACAGAACGAGTGGTGTTCCCTTTGCAAGTTTGTCACGAGGCTTAAGAGCATGATGCCTATGACTGTGCTTACCCATTGTGGTGCCAACATTGGTCATTGACAGAGGACGTGGCTGTCAGTGACAGGGTCCCTAACTCCCCCCAACCTCAAGACTGCACAGCCCAACTCTCCTTGGCCCCAGTGGATATATAGATCATTGTCACTGAGACTCCAGAAGGTGAATTCCCGAGGAACACTGGGTCTGCCTCCCTGGAAATGGTGCTGTCTGGATCCCCTCAGCGGGTCCCCCAGTCCTGCAAGGTGCTTTATTCTCTGCCTCACTCCCGCCGCTTTCAAGGGATGTGGGCAGAGCTTGTGCAGAGCTCCAGCTTCAGGGAAGAATGGCAGGAAGAGAGGCTGAGGGGTTCATCAGAACTGTGCTTCAGCCAGGATTGGGTCCGTGTCTCTCTCCTGTCTTTGCACAAGCCCTGGATTCCTCTCTTCGCCTCTGTCTGATTCCAAGCTTGAATCTCACCAATCCTTTTTGATCTAGAATCCCAGATATCCAGTGACTCTGAATGTTGGCCTCTGCTGCAGGAGACCAAGACTCCTTGGACATGCCCATAGTGACCCTCATGTTTCAGTCTTCCACCCCATGCCTCCAGAGCCAGTCACTGAGGCAGGGATACCATGCACAGCTCCAGGGGGGATGCTCACATTTAGTGCATCCACCTAGAAACTAGACTACAACAGAAATGGTGACCCCTGCAGTTGAGCAGTGTACAACCCAAATGGCTGTACATGGCTGCCCCTCTCCAAGGTGCACATTCTCAACTCCTCTCAACCTAATATGATACAGGTTCTGGGGGCACAGGTCCAGCCACCCCACTGACTCCTCCTGTGGGACTTCGATCCCAGCAGGATGATGTTTTCTGTGAAGTGGAAGAAAGACTCCCTCTCCACTCTCTCTTGGGTTGGTATTATCCTAGAGTTCTGAATACAGTTCTGGCCTACTTTGTGGGAGAAACAGATACACTGAAGGAGAGATTCCTGGAACTTAGAAGATGGGGAGAACCCAGACCCACATTGTCCAGGTCTGGCTGGGGCTGTGAGTCAGTCAGCAGATGACCCAGCAGAACTTCTCAGACCTCGGGTTTGCAGAACTGGAGTGATCATGACCGTTGCTCATGGGACACCTTCATGTCATGGTGTCATGGCTCATGCTTGGCCTTTTATTTTTCTTTACTTAATTGATTGATTGATTGATTGATTGATACAACAAACACCCGTGAAGCCACCATCTGACACAGGAACTAAAACATCACCAAAAACAATATCCTAGTCATCTGTCAAAAAGCCATCCTGAATTTTGTGTTCATCTCTCTTGCTTATTCTTATTACATATTCATGTATGCTTACATAATATATGTTTAGCTTCGCTTATATTTATATTCATTTTTAATTTTTAAAAAATAGTCTCCATGCCCAAGCCTATTGTGGGGCTCGAAACCACAACCCTGAGATCAAGAGTCTCATGCTCTACCGACTGGGCCAGCCAGGTGCCCCTCACTTTGCTTATTTAAAAATTTTAATATACAAGTACAACAGAAGTTTTCTGGGACTTGCTTTTTCACTCAACATTATATTACTAAGTACAGAAAATTGAATGACCGCTTCTAGTCTTTCTTATCTCCCAGGTCAGCACCGTGGGTCCACTATTTCCCTGCCCCGAGACTTTGGGCTTGGCCATGTCACGCTGTAAGTTCTAAAAATTCAAAACCTGTCTCGACCTCTTGGAGCAGAGCGGGCTCACCAATGCACAGACCTTTGGCTGCTGCACGGCGGCCTGTTGAGCTCAGTCTAGATCAGCCGAGACGAGCCAAACCCCAGCTAAGCTACAGATCCGTGAGAATGAAGGACAGTGACTTTCACCATTGGAGACGTGAGGCCATTTGTTATGTGGCATTATTGTGTCCACAGCTAATCAGCATGCTGAAGTTCATCCGTGTTGTCATATGAAGCGGTATGTGGCTTATTCTCCTTCTCATAAACCACGGTCATGACCACACCACGGTCAACCGTTTGCTGTCATAAACAATGCTGCCTTGGACAGTCTTATAAAGTTCTCTTGGTACCTGTGAGCAAGAGTTTTTCTTAGGAATATAGCAAGAAGTAGAAATGCACGTATTCAACTTCACAAGGTAGTGCCAAATTGTTTTTCAAAGTGGGTGCATCGTTTTCCAGGGGTATGAGACTCTGATGTCTGAGCCCCATCCTCTCCAGCACCTGTTCTCAGACTCACTAAGTCTTGGCCATTCAAGAGGACTACCTGGTGTCTCTCTGCATCTGGGAGGAACTGTGTTGGCATTCTCCACCAAGCACCCCACTCAACCGGACCTCAGATTGTGCTCTTATGTGCAGGTAGTTTTTATAGAGGTCATCACGTTAAAATGAGGTTAGAGCTGGCCTTAATCCAACACGATGGTGTCCTTATACAAGGGTCGGTCTGCTCACAGACATAGGTGTAGAGGAAGGACAGTGGGAAGACACAGGGAGAGAGCCATCTACAAGCCAAGGGACACCCGAGGCTGTCCCAAGAGAGGGTCCTGGAGAAGATTCTCCCTCCCAGCCTTCAGGAGGATCCACTCTGCCTACACCGTGACCTTGGACTTCTGCCCTCTGGGAGCTGAGAGACTTGACATTGCATTTTTGAAGTCCCGCAGTTTATAGCACTTGTTATAGCATCTTTTTTTTTTTTAAAGATTTTATTTATTTATTTGGCGGAGAAAGACACAGCTAGAGAGGGAACATAAGCAGGGGGAGTGAGAGAGGGAGAAGCAGGCTTCCCGCTGAGCAGGGAGCCCGATGCGGGGCTCGATCCCAGGACCCTGGGATCATGACCTGAGCCAAAGGCAGATGCTTAACGACTGAGTCACCCAGGTGTCTCTTTTTCTTAAATTCTTATATGGGGGCACCTGGGTGGCTCAGTTGGTTAAGTGATTGCCTTCAGCTCAGGTCATGATCCCGGAGACCTGGGATCGAGCCCCACATCGGGCTCCCTGCTCGGTGGGAAGCCTGCTTCTCCCTCTCTGGCTGTGTTTCTCTCTGTCAAAGAAATAAAATCTTTAAAAAATAAAAAATAAAAAAAATAAAACTGCCACTTAAAAAAAATTCTTATATGAAATGACTGTTCTGGTCATTTGGCGATTTTTCTATTGGGTTTTTTTCTTCCTGACTTACAGGAATTCTTTATTGATTCATGATACCAGCCTCTGGTTGGCACTTTCTCTATTTACGGCTTGCGCTTTTATTTTCTTTAGAATGTCTTTTAATGGGGCTGCCCAGGTGGCTCAGTAGGTTGAGAGTCTGGCTCTTGATTTTGGTTCAGGTCATGACTTCAGGGTCATGGGATGGAGCCCCGCATCCCTGCATCAGGCTCTGCACTGTGTGGAGTCTGTTTGTCTCTCTCCCTCTACTCCCCCCATTCTCAAAAGAATAAATACATAAAATCTAAAAAATATATAGAATGTCTTTTTATGAATAGAAACCCTCCATTTTAATATAACTAAATTTCTACATCTTTTTTCTGAGGACTGGTGTTTTTTTGTGCCTTTTTATTAGCAGCAGCTAACACCAACAACACCTAGTACTACATTTTCTATAATGGGGATCAGAAGTAAAAATAGCAAGTGACAAAATATCACAGAGGATTCTATTTTGGTGAGTGGCCAGATGCACTGAAACCTGCCCACCTTTCTTTCAATAGGCCCAGACTTGGAATAAAAAGCAAACGATTCGAGTTGGGTCCATCCCTGCGGGGAAGAGAAGAGAGCCTTTACTGCTGGGACAGGTTCATTGTGATGGAGCCGGGCTCCCGCCAGCAGATCTGCCCTTCCAAAGGGAGCAAGGCCAAAGTCACACTGCCAAGGGAAGTATATTGACCTTGATTTGAAATTGGCCTGTGTTCTTCTGAGAAAGAAATCATGAAAATAGTGCTCGCTTTGGCTACATGTATGTTGTTCTTGCCCTTCTGGGGATGATCGCATAGCTCCCTACAGCAGGGTCCTGAGCCAGGCCAGGGAACCCACCTTCATCCCAAACAAGGCACCAGAATGGGGGTAAGGGTGGGGGGTAGATGGGGGGGTCCCAAGTTCTCTATCAGAGAAGCTTAGGGGCAACATTCTGTTGGAAGGAAGGACTTGAATTAAAGTAAAAATTCATGGAGGGGTGCCAGGCTGGCTTGGTCAGTAGAACATGAGACTCTTGATCTCAGGGTCCTGAGTTTGAGACTCACATTAAGCATGGAGCCTACTTTAAAAAAAATTAAATTCATATAACAAATGTCCTGATTATCTACACTGTTTCAGGTTGTGGGGGTGGGGCCCGGGGCGCTTGTGGGGACTAGTGGGAGAGCTAAAATCCCCTAAGCCATCACTTGTGCCTTGTCTGGTCTAGAACCAGAGGGTGGAAATTTCTTTCTCCGGAGGGGAGGGGAGGAGTGTCCAGGAGAGGAAGGCAAGGCCCAGGATGGTCAGACAAAGAGATTGCATAGGGAGTGGGGGACAGGGAGAGGGTGGGAGGAGGGCCCTCCTAAGGAGGACTCATCCCTACTGATGATTTCATGTGTTCCAACTTTTCTTCCTCCACATTATCCTGCCATCCAGAATCCCAGCCTTGGGGGAAAGGGGATGGGTCCTGTGCTCTACCCATCTCACTTCCTCATCTTGGGGGACTGTGATAGTCAATTTTATGTGTCATCTGGACTAACCCATGGTGCCCAGATACTTGGTGAAATATTACTCTGGATGTTTCTGTGAATATATATTTTAGATGAGATCAGATCAGTGGACTTTGGGTAAAGCAGATGTCCACCACAATGTGGGTGGGCCTCATCTAATCAGTTGAAGGCCTCAATAGAACATAAACTTACCTCCCCTCAGCAAGAAAGAATTCTGCCTTTGGAAACAGACTAACTCCCCCCCACACCTGGGTTTCCAGCTGCCAGGCTACCCTGCGGATTTGGGGCCTAACAACATCCATAATTACATGGGCCTGGTCCTTAAAATAAATCTCAGTCTCTCTGTTTCTGTCTCTGTCTCTGTTTCTGTCCCTGTCTCTGTCTCTCTCTGTAGGAGGAAGAGCTGCAGGAATCAGGTGAGCCTGGGCTGGGCTGGCTTGGGGCAGGGAGAGAAATTTTAGGTTTTTACCCTATCTAGAGAGAGATGCAAGGCAGTCAACTCCCTCATTGCTTCCAGAAGCAGCCAGGGAGGAACTGTCAAACCTGGCATACAGTGAGTGCCCAGTTAATATTGTCAGATGAATGGTGAGTAGATGAAGGCTGTGGAGCGGTCCCCAGCCCCGGGGGATCAGAGTGGGGATAGCAATGCATACAAGGCTGAACTCTCAGAGACAAAGACAGAGAAGCGCCTTCCCTCTCTCCTTGTCCCACCTCAGACCCCAGTGCAGGACTGGGCACATTGCGGTTTGTAGTGAAGCCTCCCAAAGTCATGATCCTGCTCCCACCCGATCCTGGAGCACAGAGGTGCAGCTGGCGCCTTACGTTGACCTCAGGGTGCTCACACTGTGGGGAGCCTGCAAGGCGCCCCGAAGAACCAGGGATACTGTTTGAAGTCCCGGCACCTTCCAAGGATTGAGTTTAACAAGCTGGGTGCTATGGGCCCCTGGATGAAAGACGCTATATAAAACCAGGAGATAATTGCCAATTAAAGCCATTTTCTTAGAAACAGGAAGGTCCCATTTGCCAAGAGTAAACAGTGGGGGCAGGCCCTGCCCGGGCGGAGGACCCAACGCCTGGGAGAGTCATTCTGGGTGGGCTCAGAAGCCGGTATGAGTCAGAGCACGGGGTCAAGTGGGGCCAGAGCTCCCTCCCCTTGAACCCCACAGGTAGGAAGTCGGCAGAGATGCAGCAGCAGGGCTCCCCAGGGCCCCCACCCTCCTGCCCTCCACCCGCCTAACAAGAGTGAAGGAAGGACTGCACCAAGTCCAGATGGTGGGGCCGCTCCCTCTCACTCGGGGTACCCCGACATTCTCTGCAGGACATGACAGACAGGGGAAAGCTGGCCCTGTGGTTTCCATTTCATTCATGTCACAAATATGTATTGAGCCCATCCCGAGTGGCGCTAGGTGCTTGGGCTGTAGCAGTAGACAAGAGATGAGCGTGCCTGCCATCCCAGGGCTAACTGTCCAGCAGCCAAGCCTCATGGGTGCTTATGATGGACCAGGTACTGTGTCCAGGGCTTTAGCTGGGCTGGCTCAGCCAGCCCTAGAAAGTTAGGGTCCCCATTTACAAAGGAGACGATGTGACGTCCCCAGGACACCCCACTAGTAAACCAGATGCTCCAGGCTGTTTGCTTGTAACCACTACAGTGCAGCGCCTGCCTGGAGTTCCTGCCCTGTTTGCAGCTGGAGGTTTCTGCAGACTCCCGGCCTCCAGATGGACCCAGATCACTCCCCAGCCCACACTTCTCTCCCGGAAGCCCCTCAAAGCTCGACTGGGAAGTCAGACTTTCCCTCCGCAAGCCCAGACTGGCTATATCCCCATTACTGAGAACCTTCCACTCCACCTTCCAACCCAGTGAGCTGGAACCAGCTCCAGCCTCTCCTCCTCCCTGCCATCTGCATTCCGTTCACACAGAGGGTACGAGCTGAGCTAAGCTGCATTGCTCTCCCTCTCTTTTTTTTTCTTCAAATTTTTATTTAAATTCTAGTTAGTTATCATACACTGCGGTGTTGGTTTTAGGAGTGGAATTTGGCGATTCATCACTTACATCCAACACCCAGTGCTCATCACAACAAATGCCCTCCTGAATCCCCATCCCCTACCCACTTCCCTCCACCAACCTTCAGTTTATTCTCTATCATTAAGAGTCACCTATGGTGGGGGGCCTGGGTGGCTCAGTTGGTTAAGCGACTGCCTTCAGCTCAGGTCATGATTCTGAAGACCCAGGATCGAGCCCCACATCGAGCTCCCTGCTCAGCAGGAATCCTGCTTCTCCCTCTCTCACTCCCCCTGCTTGTGTTCCCTCACTACCTGTGTTTCTCTCTGTCAAATAAATAAATAAAACCTTAAAAAAAAAAGGAGTCATCTATGGTTTTCCCCTCTCTCTTTTCTTCCCCTTCCCCTCTGTTCATCTGTTTTGTTTCTTAAATTTCACATATGAGTGAAATCATATAGTATTTGTCTTGGGCTTATTTTGCTTAGCATAATATAAACAAAATATTTCAAAGAGCATCCACAAAAAGCAAGATTTCATTCTTTTTGATGGCTGAGTAATATTCCTGTGTGTGTGTGTGTGTGTGCGTGTGTGCATGTGTGTATATTTTTTTTTTACAGGCTGCACATCTCAGAAGGGCCACCTGGAGCCTAGAGCCAAGACCTGCCACCCACAGCAGATCTAAGAAGACACTCAGTTCCGTTCACCACCTGCCATGGTGACCCAGTGACCTGGTTACCACTAGCGGCTGGTTAATTCCTGCTTCCATGTCCAGTGGGAAAGTTCTTTGTAAACTCTAAAATCCCTAGCAATGGACATGGGTATTAAGACACTCCAGGCAAGAAGCACCCAAGTGGCTCAGTCAATAAGCATCTGCCTCCGGCTCAGGTCATGATCACAGGGTCCTGGGATGGAGCTTGGCATCCAGTTCCCTGCTCAGCCAGGGTGTCTGCTTCTCTCTCCCTCCCCTTCTGCCCTTCCATACTGTTCATTCTCTCTCTCCCAAATAAATAAATTAATAACATTTTAAGAAGTAAAGCTCACACACTGTCAACTGTGCAGGAATAGTCCAGTTTTCCCAAATCACCTGGCATGTGGAGATAGTTGCATTCAACATTCCACAAAGGAAGTGACCCTACCATGTGCCAGCTGCCCTGCTGAGGGGTCTCAGCTCTTAGCTAGGATCATCCCCCACCTTATAGCTGAGGGTTTGGGCCCTCAAGTCGTGAGAGTGCTGCAGTGGTAAGAGACAGCTACAACATGAATCACCTTTCTTCGATGCCTCCTGAATTAGCTTTTCCATTGCTGCTTAAATTTAGATTTAGTCACTTGGCACACCCGTTTGCCTGGGACAGGAGTCTGGACACTGAGTTACCTGCTCAGTGGCTCTTACTCAAGCTATTGGCTGGGCTGCACTCTCATCGGAAGTTTCGATTGGGGAAGAGTCTGCTCCCAAGTGTATTTAGGGGGCTGCAGAATTCATCTCATTTCTCAGTGACTGTGTGACTGAGGGCTTCATGCTGGCTGACTGCTGAGGTCCTACATAATGTTACAGTCATGGGAGTGGCATCTCAGCCCTTTGGCCATATTTTCTTGGTTAGAAGCAAGTCACAGATCCACCCACACTCAAAGGGTAGAGAATACACAGAAGCATAAACAAGAGGCAGAAGTCACCGGATGTCACCTTAGGGTCTGTGACTGATATGGCCCGGGAGGGGTGAAGGGCATATCCAAGCCCAGTGGGGTCGTCAGAGGCCAGGCTTCCAGAAGCAGACACTGAGACTGAGTCTGTGATGCAAGAGGTGTATTACGGATCATGCCTATGAAGGGAGGGGGGAAAAAGCAGGATTGGGCAGGTCTGACAAATCCCCGGCCTTCTGACAGGACGTGCTGCAGCAAGGAGGGCTAGCTGATGTCTCCCACGTGGCATCGAGGTGGCCAGACCTTAGTCCCTTGCCTCGCTTGGTCTCTAGATGTGGATTGCCCCAGAAGAGTGTGAGCTCCCATGGGCAGACCCCGATGGCAGCACATTCTCCCCTGTGGGAGGCACCACTGCAGCTGTGCCCCAGGAACCTTCCAGAAAGACTGTCTATCCACTGAAGGCAGAGCTGCTTTTGGAGCTCATCTGTTTCTAAGAAATGCTGTTCTTCTTGGAAGAGCACTAAACAATGTCCAGGTTTCTGGCCCCCACGCCAATACATACCCCCACCCCCAGCAACCTCCCCCAGTGAGACTCCATTCAGAGCTGGAGCTTTTAAAAGAGGCCAGGAGGGTTAAATGGGGTCATGAGGGTGGGGTCCCGATCCAGCTGGAATGGTGTCCTTAAGAGAGGAATAGGCTCATGGCTCAGAGGAAGCTCCTCAGGTGAGAATTCGAGAAAGTGAGAGCTTGTTATCAGGCCTTGGATGTGCACCCTGGCAGGAAGTTGGGGGGGGGTGCACATTGGGGTGGAGGCCAGGAAACTGGGCATTACCAAGTGTTCTTCCATGGAAAGCACATCACATGTCCCGATCTCAAGCTATGTTACAAAGCTATAGTAATCAAAACGGGATGATACTGGCATAAAATCAGACACACAGACTCCTGGGACAGAACTGTAAGCCCCCAAAACAAATAATCAACAACTATAAAGACAACCTACAGAACAGAAAACAAAAAGATTTGCAAATCACATCTCCGACAAGGGGCTAATATCCAAAATATATAAAGAACTCCTACAACTCAATAATAAGAAGAAAACAAATGATCCAATTAAAAAATTTGCCCGAGACCTGAACAGACATTTTCCCCAAGATCTCCAAAAGGCCAGTAGGTCCGTGAGAAGGTACTCAGCAGCATTAATCATTGGGAAATGCAAATCAAAATCACAAGATCTCACCTCGTCCCTGTTGGAATGGCTGGCCTCCAAAAGACAAGGAATTAGAAGCGCCTGCCAGGAGGTGGAGGACAGGGGGCCTCGCTCACTGCTGGTGGGAGGGTAAGTTGGTGCATCCGCTGTGGAAAACAGTACATCAGTTCCTCCGAAAATTAAACATAGAAATACCATATGATCCAGCAATCCCACTTCTGGGAATATATCCGAAGGCAATGAAAACACGATACCAGAGAGATATCTGTTCCCATATGTTCGTAGCAACATTATTTACAACAACCAAGACACGGCAAGCCTGAAGTGTCCACCGACAGATGAGTTAAGAAAATGTGGTGTGTATAAATCCATACACGATGGAATATTATTCAGCAATTTAAAAAAAGAAAAAGAAATCCTGCCGTTTGTGACCACATAGACGGACCTTGAGGGCATCGTGCTAAGTGAAGTAAATCAGACAGAAAAAGACAAATACCATATGATCTCTCTTGTACGCAGAATCTGAAATAAAAATAAACCCCCCAAAACCAAACTCATAGAAAAAGAGATCAGAAAAAAGAAAGAAAGAGGCACTTCGTTATAGGGCTGGTTATATGCCAATAAAGCTGGTTCGAAAAAAAGAATATCCTGGGGGAGGGAAAGGGGGGTCTCACCACCCCTGCCCCACCCAGAGCCTGGGCCTAGAAGTTTTCTCCAGAAGCTGGCTTTCTCCCTTCCATTCTCTGGCTAGCAGTTCTGCTTTAGGTAAACTGAGCTACAGGGAAGGCAGTGGAAGGAAGCATGAGGGAGGGAGGATAAGCAATCGTCCCAGCTCCCCCAGACCGAGGGGTTTCCTAGGACAGGCTAACGAGCTGGTGGTCCATTGTGAGCGGGTGAGCCGGCTTAGGGGAGTTGCCACAAGGGTCCCTGCTGCAGCTAGAGGTGGGCACGCTTTGGGGAGTGGCCTCCCCCAGGGAAGTCTTCTAAGCACCTTGGAGAAACTCTCTCTCCCCTCCCTTTGCTGGAACCCTCTCCCTCCTCCTGCTCCCCGACAGGGCCTGAGCCTTGGGAACACGAAGTGGCCTCGCTGGGAAATGGCGGGCTTGGGGTTCCAGCCAGACAGCCAGTTCTGCAGCCACGCCGGCGGGCCCAGCACGCCTCGCCTATCTGTCCGGCTGTGACCCAAACCAGGAAATAGGCAACTTCATCACCTCCCCGCTCAGTCACCTGCCACTCCTCTGGGGAATAGCTTTGCCCTCAGCTGGGGACTCTGGAGGAATCCCACACCCCTCTTGCCTCAGGAAGCCCCACTCCAATGGGCAAGAACCCCAGTCTCCCAGCAGCTGTGAGAGAGGCCGGGCCACAGGGCCTTGCACCAACCTGGGCTTCGGGAGGGTGGGCCGTATCCTGCTGGTGCCCATTCTGCTCTCCTTCCCTCCTGCAGAACCCTGACTCCATGCGTAGCCCAGATGCCACATTTTTCTGTCTCTCTTGAAGACAGAGAGAATCATGTGATGAAATTCTTGCCCAAGGCAGGAAAAAGGTATTGGGTGCTGTTTTTAGGAAAGTGCCTTTGGAAGGAGGCAGGGACTCAGATGCACTCCCCCCTTCCCTCTTTGTGCCACTGAGGATGTAGATGCGTTGGCTGGAGTGGTAGCAGCTATCTGAAGGCCAGGAGGGCACTCTGATGAAGGATGGTGATGAGGACAGAAGGAACCCAGTACATTAAGAACATCATGGAGTTCCAGCACCAGCCACAAACCTCCTGTTTTGTCACGTGCTAACCCCCTTGTGCAGGTCGCGTTTGGAGGACAGGCTCTGTTACTCTGTTACTGCAAACACGGTCCCTAACTGGTACAAAATGCTTTTTGGAAAAGGTACTGCCAGAGCTTCATGTTAAAGGACGCAGGTCAGGGGCAGACTGAGTTCAGGGAACACCAGCACCTGTCCCGCTGCAGATCAGCTTATGGCCCTTTGTCCCTGGACATCCTCTCAAGATGCCCCGAGTGGGAAACAGGGCAAGGGTTCCCATCCCTTCGTGGGCCTGAGGAACCCAGACCTCCTGCCTCCACCCAGCTCTCCCACCACCCCACGGCTCCAGGCTCAGCCTCACCCCTGCGCCACCTGTTCCTGCTCCATGGAGACCGATCTGCAGCCTCAAGCCCGCGGCCGCTCTGAGCCCCGGAGTAGTCGGGCCCCGCTTTCCGGCAAGCGTGTTTCCACAGCCTTGTTTACAGTTGTTGAACTCCTTTCGTCAAATTAATTAAATACATGCTAAATCCTCTCCAATTTGTTGTGCGATAAATTAAAGATGCTGAGATTGTGAAATGCACAACAAAACCTGTTTCTTCTGATAAAAGCCACACGACAGCCTGAGTCGAATGTCAGACAGGACGGGATCTGCTTGTGTCGTTGCTTCATTGGAGTGGGGCCCCTTGGCTGCCAAGTCCTCTTAGCCCCCCATGGCTATCTGAAATGGCGACTCAAGGCACAGAGGGAGGGGACAGGCCCCAGGTCACCAGAGAAGGTGATGCACGGGGGCCAGGACTGCAAAATATAGAGTCCTTTCCGGCATCTCCCGTTGGGCATCCCCCTGCTCCCCAGGGGCTGGCACATGTGGGAACAGTAAGCTCACATAGGTGCCACTATGCTCACAAGAACCTCTTCTAGCTCTAGCTTCCCGTCCCAGGAATGGCTGTGGCAGAAACAGTCACCACAGGCCAGACCCACGCCCAGGACATATTCCCCCCACTCTACAACTAGAGTCTTAGAGTCTGCCTCACTCTTTTTTTCCCTGCTCTGGGCCAAGTGTGCCAGTTCGTGTTAACATGGCAGGTCACCTTTGAGAGTCCCTTTCACCCATCCCCTTCCCTGCAGCTGCCTGGGAGAAAGAGGGCAGGGGCATTCCGGCTGGAGAAACTGAGGAACAGAGAGCTTACATCCAACAACCAGTGGCCCAAACCCCTTGTTTCCGGAGCACACATGCATTCCTCGGCCCACTCCCAGCTATGTTTTGTTATTCCCATTTCGTGACGAAGAAACAGGCCCAGAGAAGAAAAGGCACTTGCCTGGCTCCCACCGAGGAAAGATGGAGAGCTATGTTCAGACTCAGAAAAGCCTGAGCTCCCGGTGCCCAGAGCCCAGCTCCTCATGCCGGCGCACCCTGGTCACCGCCCTCACGCAGCCCAACTCCGTGCTCTGGGCATGTTGGGGGCTGCTGTCGGCAGGGAAGACAATGAGGACAAACTGGGTGAACTCCAGGCTGGCCTCTCCTGCCTGGGAAGGTGCCGCCAAGGGAACACATGAGTAGAGGGGACGCTGACGCTGAGGTTTTGAGGAGTGAGTAGAAGTTTTCCAGACAGAGATAGGAGGCTGGGAGGGGGTGGAGTAGTGAGGGGGATTCAGATGGCCCGTCGGCAGGACATTCACTGCCTTTGCCTCTCATTTTTTTTTTTCCCAGAAAGATCACGGGTGTGGGTGAGGGGAGTGTGGTGGGAGAGATCTAGTATGATTGGTGTAGGACCTGGGACCAGGCAATGGCAGGGACTTGTCTGTGAAGGTGGTGAGCACCGGGCCTGGGACCAGAGAAGGGCCTTGGTCCCTGTGCAGCTGAGAACCCTAGAGGGGTCTGGGGCAGAAATGTGAAGCCATCACTGGCCACAGCCACAGAGCGGGGTTGGAGCAAGAAAACCAGAAGTCTTGGATAAAATCATGCAGATAAGAGGTGTGAGAGGCCCAGAGGGGGCGAGCCTTAGCAGGGAGGGCATTGACCGAGGGTCGGTAATGAGTTAGAGGTGGCAGGATGTGGCCTGTGAGTGAGCAGAGGAGGGAGGGAGGCAGGCAGTGCTCTGATGTGGGTCACGGGCACCCATCGTTCAGGCTCAGTCAGGAAAGCAGAACCTTGGCGAGTTTTAGAGCACAGGCATTAGCCGTAACACCCCCGGGGAGGGGCTGGGGAAGTAAAGGTCCAGAGAAAGGAGGTTTACGGGGACCAGAGGGAACATGCCCAGCCAGCTCTCTTGAGGCAGACATACAGGTGGAACACGCTGAGAAATCTAGAAGTCAGGCAGGTGGGGCTGTTGGAGTGGGAGGCCGGGGCCCCTGTGGACATGGACAGAAGTCTAGGGGAAGGCCGCCTGGTCTTTGTTGCCTCCCCGCTGTGAGATCACAGCCAAGCATCCGGTGGAAGTAGTGGGTCCCCGTGAGTCAGCGGGGCCGGCGGTCTGGAGGAAGAGCCGGCCGTGGATCAGGAAGAGAACATGCCGAGGAAGGAGTGAGGGCAGAGTGGCATGTGCTGGTACCTTCGCATTGCTGCCCCCCATCTCCAGCCGCAGTGGCCCCCCACCCCGAGCAGTTTTGCCTTCCGGCTAAGGCTAACTCATAGCCCCATCGCGGGGAGGGGATTCTAGGGAGCAAGCTTCCTCCCAGGCCACTTGACTCTGCACAGACCATCACGGAGGGAAGATAGAGCCACTTGCTGAGACTGGACACCCAGGGCGAGGGGTGAGGGGCACAGTGTGTGGGGGGGTACAAGGCCACGGGGGTGGTTTGTGTGCTGTTCACAGCTCAGGTGCACTTGGCAAAGGCATAGGTGGGAGCCGCAGCCCTGACCCTGGCATGAAGCTGCTTCTACCTGGAGGAGGGGGCTAGGCCCCAGAGGGCAGAGAGAGGCCAAAGAGAGGGGTACTAAAGAAGATAGAGACCAGCTTTCTGCTGTCTGCAGAGCTATTTCTGAGAGAACAAGTTGCCTTTGGAGGTGAGGAGCTCCCGATCGCTGCAGAAGGGCAGACAGGGCTGCGCAGATGCTTGGCGGGTCTGGTCCAGGGGATGTTATGAGCATCGAGCAGGGGTCCGGCTACCTGCCCCTCCTGGGGCTGCAAGTCAGTAAGAAGAGAGGACCTCTGAGCACAGGCAGTGCGGTTCCCCCCAGCCCTCCCCCACTCTTTTCCTTACTCGCTTCTTTTTGGAACCAGCTTGGGTATTTAGAAGATTAATTTCATGTTTGTGCAAAGCAGGGGATTAGGAGGGGAGGAGAGTGAAGTTCTCTGTAGGTTGTTAAGGAAACATCATCTAAAAAAAGACTCTGGCAAAATTACTGCAGATACCAGTTACAGCCGAATGCGCCGCTTGCCTCCAACAACCCGGGGCTTTTAGCTGGTAACTTGCTGTCATTCCCTGCAGTCTCAAGGCCCTCGCTTAAAGACAGAGCGTGGTGGGGGTGCCTCCTTGCCCAGAGCAGGAAGATGCGGGGACAGCCTTCCATCACCCCTGTCCAGCCAGGGTCTGGGCTCCAGACCTCACAGTATTTGGCTTGTCTCCTGTGTTACTTCTCAGAACTCTTGGGGGGCTCAGAGAGGCACAGGACCCCCCCAACACACACAGCAAGCTGCTGACTCTGGCCCAAAGCTCTTCTTCTGAGTTACCACTTGCATGAGAGACGGAGATGGGGTTGCTAGACCACGGAAAGAGTTTTTCTGCTGGGCCTCAGGGACACAGCCGCTGCCACCTGCGTCTGATGCTTTTTTTATTCCCCAAAACAGCTTTATTGAGATTTAATTCACATACCACACAATTCACCCACTCCAAGCGTACAACTCATGGGCTTTACGTACGTTCAGAGAGTCATGCAGCTGTTATCATGATCAACTTGAGGACATGACCCTCTCCCCAAAAGGAAACCATGGACTTTGCAGTAGGAACCCCCAACCTTGCCTTCCCACGGCCCCTGGCAGCCACGAGTCAGCTGTCTCTGGGGAACGTGTCTATTTCGGGCTCTCCGTAAATGGAATCCTACGCTCTGGGCTGCTCTCACCTGGCACAGCGTCTGGAGGTCCGTCCACGCAGCCTGTGTCAGTCTGTCCCTCCTTTCTATGGCTGACTAGCACCTCGTTGTACACATCTACTGTATTTTGTTTATCCCTTCAGCCACAGATGGACATCTGGGTTGTTTCACCTTTTTGGCTCTTGTGAACAGTGCAACAGGACATGGGTGTACAAGCTTTTGAGTGGGCAAGATGTTTCCATGCCCCTTGGGGGCTTTTGAATAGAAGAAATGAGCAGACGGGAAAGTGTTTCAAGTGAACCTGAGGGTGGGTGAGAAGATGGGGCAGGAAAGATCATAATGGGCACAGGGAGGTTGATCTTGGCAGGCTTCCTAGAGGAGGCAGCACTGCACTGGGGACTGGAAGGGCAGACAGGAAAAGAAGAGACAAAGGGTCTGAGAAAAGCATTCCTGGTGGGAGAAACAGCCTAAGCAGAAGCATGGAGAGGAGGCCATGAGGGCCCTACCCTGGTATCTCAGCATCTTTTGAAATAGCCGTGGACCCATAACTATGGAAAATGGGAGGTGGGAGGCCTTCCCTTCTCTGTGGATCAGTGGCATCAGGACCTCCCGGGAACTTGATAGAAATGCACATTCTTGGGCACCACCCCAAACTGCTGAATCAGCCACCTGTGTTTATGGAGCCCTCCAGGGGACGGGTGCTCTCTCGGCGTGAGAAGCCATGGCGCTGCTGCCGACGCCCTGGGCTCAAGGAAGACACCCAGGTTGGACTAGGACGAAGGGAGACGAGAAGGAGAAGCAAGAACCCAGCACTCGGACTCTGGTTCTACCGACCCCTATCTGAACAGCTCCTGAGCCCTATCTTTGCCCTCCCCCAGGCCCTGCCAGCCTGCTATTCCTACCAGAAACTTCTAGTTCCTCACCACCCACTCCCTCCCAGAGTGCTCCTTTTGCAATATTGTCAGATCCAGAGAACAGCTAATCCGTAGACTAGGTCCGGGGCCAGCAGCGCTGCCCTCACCTAGCAGCTCTCCAGTCTGGCCAGGCGTCGGGCTACCCCCTCCAGACATTCAGGCGGCACCCTGGCAGGTCAGATCTGGGTCTGAGCAGAAGCCAGCTGGAGGGGTGGGGAGGAGGGAGGCCTCTAGAAGCAAGTGGTGATCTCTATACAAGCAGGAACAGGGGACACTTCAGACGGCTGTCCCCTCCCCTGGCATCCCCAACACCCTTGCAGCCAACCTTCCCCTCTCTCCCTTTGGCCCCTGCACGCCCTCCCCAGCCTTCAAACTCTGCAGCTCAGCTCAAGAATTGTGTTTATTCACCCGGTGCCCGCCGGACACTGCACAGAACGAGGCCAGGCTCCGGTGCGAGCGCAGCCCCGGGTCATTGCCCCGGGTGAGTACAGCACCCTTGTGGGCACGCGAGAGGGGCAACACCCATTTATAGGGTCAGAAGGGGCTTCCTGCAAAAAGCAATGCCTCCCCAGAAGACAGGAAGACGATCAGAACCTGGCTCAGAAAAGAAGAAAGAGAAAAAGGCTGGCCCCTTTTGTGCCTGCACGGGGCTCAAGTCCTGTGGGAAGGAGCGTGCACAGTGATGGGGAGGTGACTGGGTGATTGGTGGGTTCTAAAGGAGCATAGTCCTGGAGGCAGACCAGAGGATGGTGAGGGGTGGGGAGGGTCGGAGGGAGAAGCAGACTCCCCGCTGAGCAGGGAGCCTGATGCCGGACTCGATCCTGGGACTCTGGGATTATGACCTGAGCCGAAGGCAGATGCTTAACCGACCAAGCCACCCAGGGGAGATTTGTATTCTTAAAAGATCACACTGCCTACACACTCCGGGAGGGAGCTGGAGGGATGTGGCCGAAGGCAGTGCTTGGACTTGGGCAGTGACAGTAGACATCACAAAGAAGGCTGGTGCTCACCAAAGCCACTTCCTTCTCTTCCGGGGCACACGACTGAGTTTTCCAGTGTTCCTTGCTATTAGGTGTGGTCTTCTGATGGAGTTCCAGCCAACCCACGTGATGGGAGGTGATGGGCACACTTCAGATCACCCCCACGCTGTCCTCTGCACTCTTTCTCTATCCGTGGGCTGCAGGTCAACACCCAGGCTGACCTTGGAGGTGTCCAGTGGAAGATGGTGGAACTGCCGTGAACCCGTGAATGAGGTGTCGGGAGAGTCTGGAAACATTGGGCTTTTTTCAGGGTTTGAAAAACCCACTATTTCTGGCTTTTAACTTTACATGTGTTATATAAAATTTACCCTGAAAGAAAAGCTCTCCAAGGAAGCAGACCTAATTTGGGGGTTAGAGGATCATCTTAACAAAAACTCCAATTAACAGCCCCAGGGGAGTTCAATAAGAAAACAAAAAAGAACTGTAGGAAACTTAATGTGTTTGCTAGACTTTCAAAAAAATATAATAAAAGTTACTGATTAAATTTGCGGAAGAAAGGGGAAAACGGGAGAGAGATGAGAAAAGGAAAGATTAGATGAAGGGGGTCAGTTAAGGAAAATCTGTGGTTATTATTCAAAGACCCACAGAAGAGAAGTTTCTAGAACAGAAAGGCCACAAGGCTTTAGATAGGACATGGCTGATTATCCAGCACAATGAATGATTCTAAACCAAAGACACAGAGACACGTCACAGTGACAACTTGGTAGGCACAAACTGCGGTCAACAGATGGTCCTTAACATTCTGACGGGCAGAGGCAGAAACGAAGCTCTTGCAGAGGAACTATGAACCAACCAGCCCCGGGACTCTCGTTCACAGCACCATCTACCATAAGAAAATGGAGCAACACCTTCCCTTCTGAGGGGAAATGATTTTCAATCTAAAATTCTTGACCCAATCAAACCAGCAATCAAACCAGAAGACCGGATCATTTTTTATTGGACACGTGAAGTCTCGGCTAGCTTATCACTTACCCACTCTCCCTCCCCTCCCACTCCTCCCACCAAGAGGAAAAAAGTAAGTAAACCAAGAAAGAGGAAGAAATGGATTATAGGGCAACAGTGGTTCCAGGCCAAGGGGACAATGAAGGAAAGTTCTAGAATGACAGTGTCCCGGTCAGCAGAGAAGTTTATGTAATCGTTATAGTGAAAGTATTTTATTTGCAACTTTCATAACCAGCCTTGAGTGAGACAAAGCAGAGAAGACTTAATTCAGGTTAAAGAATGCGAATATTTTCAACCACGAGGGTGGAAAGCAGAAACGGACACATGGGGGCTAGAGGGGAGGAGAGGGGGGAAAGGGAACTGGCACGGATGGGAGAAGGGTCCACAGCCTTATTGTGGGCAGCGGATTTTCAGTGATTGAGGAAGCAAAGTTCTGAAGATAATTAATAATTATAAATGGGATAACTAACTGGGAGGAGAGGTTGAGCTGAAGAGGGGAGAAATGAGGTCTCATGTCTTAGAGCAAGAAGTCATCAGATAGCTACAATTGATAAAGCAAGAAATCCCAGCATGGAAGACGTCTGCCATCCTTACTGGCCGCTAGGCATCTGGACTCCTCTCCCAAGTCTCCCAAGTCTCCTCCCACCCACAGAAAGGGGGAAAAGCCAAATCTTCTTTCCCAGCCTCCTTCATGGTCAGGGTCAGGTTTGGCCCAGGCTGGGCTCAGCCCATCGGATGCACTCATTTAGACTGTGATCGAAAACCCACGAGACAGGCAAGCAGACACCTGGCAGATTCTGTTCCGGGAGACCAGTTGGGGGGCAGGGGTGCTCCCTCAGCTTCTACAAGTGGCAGGGAGCACAGACCAGCGTCCAGCATCCGGGGTCCTGGGGCTGCTTCCACCAGGCCAATGCTAAGGCGTGAACTGGGGGTCCTTCCCGACCTCCCAGGATCTCTAGCCTCCTATTGATTTTATGGACCTCCTGATATGCTTCTAATAAGTGCTCTTTCTTCTTAAATAACCCAGAATTGGTTTCTATTGCCTTTAACTCAAAATGCTGATGATACAAGTGGTTATGAGCTTGTTCTCTGAGATGGGAAGGTAATCTCCAGGTAGAAGTGAGGACAAAATAGTCACAGGAGTAACTGAGGAGCGGTGCCTGCGTGGGCAGTGGGGGCGGGGGAGGGACAGGGCTCCCCTGCTTTTCCTCTTCTAAGCTTTTCTTTTCTTTTTTTCTAAAGATTTCATTTATTTATTTGACAGAGAGAGAGGTGACAAGTAGGCAGAGAGAAAGGAGGAAGCAGGCTCCCTGCTGAGCAGAGAGCCCAATGCGGGTCTTGATCCCAGGACCCTGAGATCATGACCAGAACTGAAGGCAGAGGCTTTAACCCACTGAGCCACCCAGGCGCCCATTCCTCTTCTAAGCTTTTCTGTGTGATGTTTTTAACCTGTGTGCATTCATTAATCTGATCAATATATATACATATATATATATTTATTTAATTTAAATTAAAGAAGTCAACTCTAGGAGCTGATAAGACTCAGGTTGTGATGGTGGGGAAGTGGCTGAGTGGTGCAGACAGGAAGCGCCGGCCAGGCAGGCCGCCAGGCTGGTAACATGAGACAAAGCCTGAGTGGGGGGCTGATGTCCTCACTGCATGTCCGGGGATGGGGGAGATAAACGGGGCCTCCAGGGGTCCTCAGAGTGGCTGCTGCTGCAGGCCGGGGATGGGGCTCCGAACTTGGTCCACTGCCCCAGCTCATCTCCCTGCCCACCTGCTGGTCCGTCTCATCTCATGTCCACACCACTCCAGTTCTGACAGAAGCCCGTAAACAACATTCCTCCTCCCTCTTAACATCCCACACCGATATGTGCATAGGAGGAAGAGGGTTTGCTTTTCAGACAGGTCAGCAGTGAGGTAGGGAATGAATGGAGAAACCAAATACATTTCCCCGGAAGGAGAAGACCCCACATGGCAGGAGGGAGAACAGGGCTGCTGGTGGTAAACAGCATATGCAAAGAAGAGAGGCAGACTGTCTGTGGTTGGGGACCCCCGCAGCTGAGCCGTTGGTAATGGGTGGATGCCAAAGGCAGTCGGACTTGGGTTCAGTTAAGTCCACTTGGAAGAGTGAGTTCCCTGTCAAGAGAGGTGTGTAAGCAAGCAGAGGTCACAGCTCCACCCAGGACTCCTGCATAGGATGAGCATCTCCCTCGGAGCTGAAACTCTACTATGAGAAGGACAAGAAGAAGAAGAGCAAGGGGAGGGAGGGGAGAGCGAAACGGTGCCCAAAGCAAGAGAGAAGGCGGCACCACTGCAGCTCAAGATGGAAACATGCCTTCATTTGCGAGGAATTTGTTTCAGCAAATGAGAGACTGTGATGATGCTCAGGCTGTCTCCTGAAATGAATACCATCTGGGGGGGAAAAAAAGACCAAATTCAACAGGATCAAATTTTTCCCCCCATTAATGAACTAAGCCAAGTTTGTGCCTGTCCTGATGCGTCTTTTCAGAAAGCAGCTCTTGATGCCGGTGAGCCGGGCCACCCTTCCGGCCAGAAGAAAGACAGGTTCCACTTCCGAGGCTCTTTGTATAATGATGTTCATTGTGAATACATTTTTCCAAATTTTAGGTTAATTATTCCCTTGCTTTTCCTTCAAACCACCCACATTTGTATCCCTAAATGATATATTGTTTCGTTTGCCTGTCTATGGCCTTAAGATAAATGGACACAACCTGCATTCATTCCTCTGTGACTTTCCTCTTTTGCTAAATATTGTTTGGAGGTTCATTTACATTGATGTGTGTAGCTGTATTTAATTTTTTTTCTCAGTGGTTTCTAGTCAGTGAATATGGATATTTTTTGATTGACTTGGGGATTGAGAAGTTTTTCTGTTTAAATTTCTAAGTGCATACTGTCTTTTCAGTTATCTATTTACCATTGATTTCTAAATTAATTTCACTATGGTCTTAAAATAAAGTCTTAGGACACACATCCTTTGAAAGTTGTTGAGGCTAGCTTTATGAACGAATGTGATCATTTTTCATAAATGTTTGTGTGCTCTTGAAAAAAAAATTCTCCTGTTGCTGGGAACAATGTTCTCTGTGTATCTGCTTGGTCAAGTTTGTGATATTCACTACTAAATCTTTTAGGTACTATCTTATTTTTATCCACTTGGTTTATAAGTTATGGTAAGCAGTAAGTTTAACTGTCCCATTCTAATATTGGACTGTCATATTTCCTTATGTCTGTCATTCTTGCTTTAAACATTTTAGACTATGTGATTAATGCATAAAAGATGCAAATTATCTATCTTCCTGTGGAATTAACTCTTTTTTATTTCTCATTTGTTCTCTTAATCTCTGGTAATGCTTTTGGAGTGAGTTAAAATCTGTTTTTTTCTGACATGAATATAGCTAACCCATTTTCTTTTTTTTAAAAATTTTCCTAGAACATATCTTTCTATCCTTTGATTTTAGATCTTTCCATGTCCTTATTTTTTTGTGTATCCCTTTTAAATAGCATATGATTGGATTCTGTTTTAATATTCTTTGACATTATTTCTTTTAACTACAGAGTTTAAGTCCATTTATGTTTTAGTGACTGGTGGTCAATTTGGAAGGTTCTATTTTTTTTTAAAGATTTTATTTGGGGCACCTGGGTAGCTCAGACTTTAGGTGTCTGCCTTTGGCTCAGGTCATGCATGATCCCAGGGTCCTGGGATTGAGCCCCGCATTGGGATCCTTACTCTATGGGAAGCCTACTTCTCTCCTATTCCCCCTGCTTGTGTTCCCTCTCTGGCTATCTCTCTGTCTGACAAATAAATAAAATATTAAAAAAATATTTTATTCACTTATTTGAGTATTTATTTGAAAGACAGAGCACGAGTGGGGTGGGAAGGGCAGAAGGAGAGGGAGAAGCAGACTCCCCACTGAGCAGGGAGCTAAAAGCAGGAAACCAAAGGCAATCAACTGAGCCACCCAGGTGCCATGGAAGGTTCTATTTTTATTTTTAAAAAGATGAAATGAGGGATGTCTGGGTGGTGCAGTCAGTTGGGCGACTGACTCCTAGGCTTAGCTAAGGTTGTGATCTCAGGGTTGCGAGACTGAGCCCCATGTTGGGTTGTGTGCTCAGCCCGAGTCTGCTTAAGACCCTCTCCTTCTCCTTCTGCTCCTTCTCTCTCCCACCCCCATTTCTAAAATAAATACATTAAATTTTTTTGAAAGGATGAAATGAAGTCCGGAAGTGTTAAGTGGCTTGCCTGGGGCTGCCTCATTAGCAGGTGCCAGACTTGGGGTTCAAACTTTAGCAATTGGTCCCAGAGCTGGAGCTTGGGATCTCAGAACTCGAGCTGAAACAAGAAGACAAGGCACAGCCTTGCTAGACCTTCACAGGAAACAGGTGCACTGGGCAAATAAACATTCCCCCCACTATGTGAATATCCCCGGATGACAGGGAAAGCACCATGAGCAAGGACGATGGGACTGCAGATCCATTTTAGCAAGATGAATTCATAAATATGGCATCCACAAATAAGGAAGCAATGATTGTATACAATCCTTTATTCACTGCTACAAAATTGACTCAATAATTATTTGCCTGGTTCTTTAGGTGCATTTCTGGGGGTGGCTGTGCTTGAGCAAAATGGTCTCCATCTCTGTTTCAGGATCTTCATTTAGAAGATAGAAAGAATAACACGAGTTCAAAGAACCACATGGGATCGTGGAAAGTGCTCAGCAAACAAGGAAGGGGTTAGTGTTTCTTGCGTCCTTGTAATGGTCCTGAGCTCAGTGTGCTGGGACAGCCTGGTTCCAAGCACCTGCTTACTGCCACAGAACAGAAGTTTGTGTCGTCAGTAAATGTCCCAGGGATTGTCTGACCCTCCTCCACTTCTCTTGGTTATTTCATAAACTCTGATTAAACATTGATTATGACAATGCAGAGGGGATGCCTGGTGGCAGGAGGGTCAGAGCTGAACTAAAGAGATAATCAAATGTCGGATCCAGACATCAAAAGATTGTGCAAAGATAAAGACTTGGCCACAGAAATGAAGGGAGTAATCTGTCCACCCCAATTACCCAGGACGAGCTCAAAGAATAGGCTGTCCACCCAGACAACACCGAGGCCCTGAGGAAGAGCCTGTCCGTGTTGCCCACGCGAGAGCCGCTGAGGAGGGTGCAGGGTCCTGGGCGACAGGTGGAGAACAAGCTTCTAGAGGAGAGAAGTCAGTTGTAGCAAAAGCTGCTGGGAAGTCTAGAATGATGCAGACTGGGATGGCCTGTGGGATTTGGTACACGTTATCTCATTTCATCCCTCCGGAAGTGGGTTTAGAGGAGTGTCTTGCTGGAGGTCAGGTGGTGGGAGGTGTCAGAGGCAAGACTGAAATGCCAGTGGCTACTTCCAGCTGAGGGCTCCTCTCCAGGTCCCCCAGCAGCCTCTGGCCAAGAGCCTCGTGTGCTCTGTTAAATGAGCCTGAGCTGGTCTGTTTTAGGAGGACACCCAACCTTCTGGGAAGTCACAGGGCACGTTTCCTGACCAGTTACTACCAATAAGCCCAGTTCTAAGGGCTTGGCCCATGTGGACTCTTGCTCCTCGCAGGAATTCCAGAACATTCCATAAGATGACATTGGGTGGGAGGTTGTTGCACTGCCTTTTGAAGAGAGTCTCAGAGTCCTGCCTCACATCCACTTCACAGCTGAGGAGACTGAGGCACACCAAGTATTGTAACTTGCCCAACATCACACGGTATGAGTTCCCCACAGAGCTGGGCCCGGTGGTTTGGCTCCAGAGCCCACCCTTGTTACCCCAAGTATCAGCTACAAAACTCTCTTCAGTGTGTCCTTCCTGGGTCCAAATCTTCAGGAATTTAGCTCCGGCCCTACCCAGTCCTGTCCTGAAGGCCTCAGGCCACCATCTGAACTGTCCGGTGGCTGCTAGAGAAGGGGAAGGTGCTGGAGACGAGAAGAAACTGTCTCTGGGCCCTTGGGTGGCTCAGTTGGTTACGCGTCTGCCTTCAGCTCAGATCATGATCCTGGGATCCCCGGATCAAGCCCCTTACCAGGCTCCCTGCTCAGCAAGGAGTCTGTGTCTCCCTCTGCCCCTCCCCCACTCATGCATGTGATCTCTTTTGCAAAAATAAATAAAATTAAAATTAAAAACAATTGCAGTTGTCTGAAGCAGTCTTAGAGGCTGTTTGGGAAAGAGGGAGAACCCTGGCCCTGACAGAGCCCTCTGTCGGTGTCACGTACCTTCCTGGTAAGATTTCATTTGAAACAAGGGTTGCTGGGGTAGGAAACAAACAAACCAAAAGGTTTGAAAACCAAAGGCCTAATTCATTGCTTTTGAAACTTGAACATGATGAGAATCTCCAGGTTCTTGTTCACTTGCATGTGGACAGGACCTGGGTATGGCTGTATATGAGGCCCGGGGCGTGCTGGGGGCGGGGTGGCGGCTAGTCGCAGACCCAAGTGGGGAGAACAGCCTCCTTTGTAACAGACCTTGTAGCTGGTGGTCCCTGGGTTCTGCAGGGCTCCCCATCCTGGCCCTGCTATAGACACCCCTATCTGAGCCCATCATCTCCCCACGCTCTGGCCTTGGAGCCCTGGGGTCGACACTACCCCTAGGAGCCCACGTCGCCCACTCTGACCAGCCTGGCCCTGAGCTCTCAGTGAATGCTCCTCATTAGCGACCAGAGGACTTGAGGGGTGGTGGAGGGGAGGACCCACCACGTCCCCAGGTCTAGCAGGCTGTAACAGCAGCCTGCCCCCATTGCCTTCCTGCAATCCATCACTAGCCTTTCCCTGGCCCGGTAATTCCATTGTTAATTCAAATCCTGCAGCCTTTAATAACACAGCTCATAATTGCTGTTTTTACCAGTCCTGGATTGGCCGTGTGGGCTTTGGGGGGACCTGGGGCTGGGTTTTCCGGTCTTGGCCTTGATGAAGCTCTCTGGCCGTGAATTCACCCACTTGCCCTCAGCCAAGAGCCCCCATGGGCTTCACAGTGGGGCGATGGGGCCCAGCATGCCCCACCCTGGGGGCCACCGCTGCACCCCCTCGACATCTCCAAGGAAGGAGGCAGGCTCTCCACCCCCAGGAGGTGCAACCCTTAGCAACACAGCCTGGAGGAAAGACGTGTGGCTCCCGTACACACCGCTGGCCCCTTGGAGGCCTCCCACTGACCTTGTCTGCATGTGGCTGGGCTCTTCAGCACCCACACCTCCCCTGATGCTCCCCACTGCCCGAGCCCCCGCTGTGTGCGTGAGGCAGCTGGAGACCAGAGTGGGAGGAGCAGTTCCCAGGGCCACACAGCAGGCAGGTAGCAGAGTGGGCAACCCAGAGGCCCCCCTCTGCTCCCACCTACCCACACTCACCCCAGCCCCTGCTTCTCTTCCCCCTTTAAGTCCGAGGGATCATCCCCCGACTACTGGGAAGGTGATTGCATTCCTCTCTCTGAAGAGAGCACCCCCACTGCCCAGGCCAGACCCCTTCCAGGGGCACCAGTGCCCATGAGGGCTGAGTGTGGATCTCTGAAGGCACAGCCCTGAGGTTGGCTGAGGTCTGGCTGTGAGGCCAGCTCTTCCTCTGAGCCCTGCTGCTGTCCTTCCCTCTCAGTTACTGATCCCAGGGGCAACCCCATTAACCGTCCTGCATGCAAGTCTCCATCCAGAGCCTGCCTTCTGGAACCTGACCTTCTAGAGCCGCCCTACCCTTTGGGATTCTAGATCCTGCTCCCTTCACTCTGCCCATCGCCCGTCCACTCCAGGGCCCCAGATCCTCCCCACACCACTGCCTAGTATCCAAGCTCCTTGCCCAGCCCATGCTCCTGGTCCTCTGCTCCATCTCAAGGTCCTCTGTCCTTGAATGGACAATACAGTCCACTCGGGCTATAAATAACCACATGTACCTCCAGCTGGAGGTCTCTGGAGGCCAAGGACTCCTTCCGTGTCCTTTCCGCCTCAGAGGCTGATTGTGTCGAGCTCATTTTGAGGGCTCAGCTCGTAGTTGCCTGGGCAAGCCTCCCAAAAGGCACCCCCCCACACACTTGCTGCTGGCTTTGCGAGAAAAATCAGTCCCCGAAGTCCCCAGGGCTCTGTGGTGCCTCACAGGGAGAATCCTGTTCAGAGAGGACGGCTTTCATTCACTCCTGTCATTCACTCCATCACTCACTCACTCAACAAACGTGCTTTGAGCACCTGCCTTGTACCAGGCACCGTGTTTGGTGCTGGCGACACCTCGGTGGAGAAGATACACAAAGTCCCTACCCTCGTGGAACTAAAATGCTGTGGCAGGAGGCATAAAATACACAAGATACAGAAGTAAAATAAAAATACAACAGGCTAGACGGTGGTTGGTGTTAAGCAGGGCAAAGGACAGGAGGTGGCTAGAGTGGGGTTGGGGTGAAATGTCAAGGCAGGATGATGGCCAGGGAAGGGGCCCCCTCCTCCCCAGGAAGGTGATGTCCGATGAACACGTGCGGAGCCCAGCCGCGAACGCTAGGGTGGGGAGAGAGCCCCTGTCCTGGGCTCCTGAACCCCACCAGCCCTGGGAGAGGGCCAAGTCCACGAGAAAGATTCGGTGGGAGTCAGAAAGGAACACTCTGCTGGGGACTGGTGAGCAGCCGTGGGGAGGTCATGCAGTACTGGGCAAGAGTTACAAATTCACAAGGAAGAAAACTGGCGCAGATGGGGCAGGATCCCGAAGGCAGGCAGACAGGATCACCCCCTTTTTCCTCATAAGAAAGTGAAGTTTAAGAAGTACATTGCCTAAGTGACACAGGGGGGATTCAAACCTGCTTCTTACCCACTCCCAAGGAGCATCTTCTGTCCAAGAGACAGCCCATCCCTGCCCTACCCCCCTCCCTGGGAGGTATGCCTCCCACCCAGCGCTCTGACAAGTGACCCTGCAAATGAGCCTACCTTGCTTGGTGCCATGGGCGAGGAGCACGAACACCCAAGGAAGAGTCCTGTTCAGAGCGTGCCCAGCAGGGTCCCTGGTCCCTCCCTGCTTTGTGTCTCTCTCATCTCTCATCTCTCATCTCTAATCTCTCCGCCCTCTTCCTGGGGGACCCAGGGTGCTCTCCCCTCCCGGCCCCCATACTGAGGCCACCACAGGTGCCCACAGGGGGCAGTGTGGAGCAGAGACGAGCGAGGGCTCTGGAATCAGGCTGATCTGGGATAGCCCTTAACACTGTGCCCTCTTGGGCAAGTAACGAAGTCTTTCTGCGCCCCATTGGATTAGTTTTCTACGGCCGCTGTAACAAGTTACTACAACTGCAGTGGCTTCAAACAACGCATATCGATTACCCTACCATTCTGGGAATAGAGATCTGACACGGGTCTCACTGCACTAAACTCAAGGAGTCAGCACAGCTGTGTTCCCCCTCTGGAGGAGGCTCTAGGGAAGAAGCTCATCCACTTACTTTTTTCTCCATGACTTCCACCTTCCCCCGTGGTCTTCCTCCATCTCCAAAGCCAGCTGGTAACATCTTCAAATCACTAACTCCAACCTCCTCTTCTGCCTTAAAGGGCCCTGTGATGACATTGGGTCCACCTGGAAAATACCAGATGATTTCTTGTCTTGACATCAGCTGATCGATGACCTTCATTTCATCTGCAACCTCAATTCTCTCTTGCCATGTTAGGTAACCTATTCACCCGAGCCAGGAATCTGAGAGTAGACAGGTTTGGGGGTGGAAGGGGCATTCTTCTGCCCTCCTTACTGAGTGGTGATGGCTTTAAATAACAAGAGCTCTGAATATATAGCTATCATATATAGATGTTTCATAAATGATCCCGATGAGGTTTTTTTTTTAATTTATTTTATTTTTTCAGTGTACCAAGACTCATTGTTTATGCCCCACACCCAGTGCTCCATGCAATACGTGCCCTCGGTACCCACCACCAGGCTCTCACATTATGCTAATTGATTTAAATAAAAAACCAATGTAAAAATGTAACCTTCACCAAAGGGATCAAGAGCCTTGAAGGGGGCCAGAGGCAGGCCGTCCTGCGGGGGCCCCCGTGCCTGACAGTGAGGGGGGTCCCTCCTGGAAGTGCTCCCTCCAGCCCAAGACTTGGACCCTGGCTGTTGGGGTAGAGGCGGACTGGCCTGAGCTGTGTGCCAGGATTTAATTCATTCTGGCCCAGCCACACCTCCAAAGCCAAACTCCAGAGCTGTACTGCGGATAACCAGGGGCTGTACCGGAATGACCGCCCCCTGACCTGGCATTTCCCCCCAGACAACCTCCAGGGGCAGCTAGCTGGGGGGCTACCTCGCAGCCAGCAGATACAGCTGGCTCCTGGTCTCTGGAAGTGTTAGTACTTGGGGTCCATGGAGATATTTGACTCTTCCTCAGCTGTTTCCAAAAATCCTGGCCCAAGTGAATATGCTATTTGAGGTCTTAAGCATATAAGTGAAAATCAAGTCATTGATCCCCGAGTCTAATGTCACCAGCTTGTCTTACAAAAAAAAACATGCAAAGTCCTTGGATCTTTCAGCTCTTTTTCTTGAGAGCCAGGAAGTCAAGTTTCTCTTGTGAGACAAGCCCCAAATCTCCAAAGTTTTAACTTCAAAGAAGAACAGGTCAAGCTGCTCAAGCCTTCAGTATGGGGGCAAGCCTCCACTCCTGTTTACCGTGGACAGCTGTACACTCCATACACTGCACAAATACACCCAGCTGAGGTGTCAGGGAAGTGAGCATGGGGCCTGAGAACCAGCCCCCACTACACTTATCAGTGGCACGTATTTCCCCCAGGGTTGTGTCCTCTCAAGGGGGATGCACGATTGTACATGCTCAAACTCTGCTTCTCAAACTAAATGTCCATCTCAGACAATATGTGTCCCTCTGCACTGACCAGAATGCTGCTCAGGTCAAAGGTGACGCACCGCACAAGTTGGTAATTGTATTGTATACTAGTTCCAATTTGAAGAGCCAAGTGTGTGGATCAAAGCTTTGCGGTGTTGACCATGTCAGATTTTGATCCCAGTTTTTAGACTTGCTATGTATTTTTTAAAGATTTTATTTATTTATTTGACAGATAAATCACAAGTAGGCAGAGAGAGCAGAGGAAACAGGCTCCCCGCTGAGCAGAGAGCCCGACGTGGACCTCGATCCCAGAACACTGAGATCATGACCTGAACTGAAGGCAGAGGCTTTAACCTACTGAGCCACCCAGGCGCCCAAGACTTGCTCTATTTTTGTACTTATCGTGTACCAACCGGTTAGCTGTTTGTATAGCTTCCCATTCTGGGTCCCCCAGGGACACTCTGGGGCCTCCTGGCCACATGTTTTGGGAAATGGCCAGAAACCAAGGGTAGAGGTGAGTTGTAAGCATGACTCCAGGTGAGGGAGGGCTGTCCAGAGAGAAGGGCAGGATGATTCTCTTTCCACAGGCCCCAGCTTTCCACTGTGTCAGCACATACTCTGCGTGGGGGCTTCTTGGGTGGTATGGGGGCTTGTCTCAGAGAAGGATCTTCAGATGTGGCCTTGGAAGTCACTCAGTCGCATCCAGTACATTCTACTGTACATACACTATACATACACCCTCCGTCCCCCAGTTCAGCCGTATCCAGGGCAGAGGGTGGCAGGAGGACATGAACACTGGGGGCGGGCTCACTGTGGGGGCCGTCTTTGAAGACTAGCTGCCACAGTGGGAAAGGTTTCTGATGACAGGGCAGAGTGGGAGAGCCTGGCCAAAGGCAGAGCAACCCAACAGCTCCCTGTGGCTCAGGGCTGAGCTGGACTTTCTCAGAGATGTTATCCTTGATTGATTTCACAACTGTGCTCTGTTGCCTGCCCCAGTTATGACAGTGAGCCAGCCCTGCCCTCGGGGTGCCTACTGTCACCATCAGGAATATAAAGGTCTTTTTCCTATAGGAAATTGTCCTTGCAGGTGGAGAAATAGTGTGAGATCTTCCTGGCTTCACTACTCAGTCTGATCACTAATTAAATATCTTATAATGTATTAACTACAGCCCACTCCATGACCCAACTAGTTTAGAAACACCCTGGAGTTTTTTTTAACTCAAGCATGTTTCAAAATTATTTAACTCACTCATGGATTTTCAGCCAGACCCAGGACACACACAGGTTTGTATTCATCTACTATGTGAGGCTGATCAAAATGTCCCCCCTCCAAATATCAGTTTTCTCATGGATGAAGGGTGATGAGAGAGAGACGAGGTTGACCAGATGACTGGATTGCGAGAGTCACCATTGTGACCAATGGGCTCCAATGATCTCTGTGGCCTTGGGCAATTCCTTGCCCCTGCCAGCCTCTTCATCTCCCACCCGAAACATGAGAAGTTAGACAAGACTTTAGTGCATGCAAGAATGCATCCATTGCCTTCGGACTGGGATTCAAGCCTGACTGTTCATTGTAGATTGTTATTCTCAGATACGAGGCCGGCCTCTAGCGTCTCAGACCATTGCAGACAGGCGTGTGCAGCTGCAGAAAGTGACCAATCCATTCACTGCCCCCCAGCTGCAGCTGAGGGATGAGGCTGGGCAGCAGCTTGGTGTAAGGAGAAAAGATTGAGATAAGAAGTCAGCCAGCCTGGGTGAAAATCCAGGCTCCTATACTTGATGGCATTGACCTTGAGGAAGTCCTTAACCTTGATGAGCCTCAGTTTCCCCACCTGTAGGCGAGGGTGAGCGTGCACACCTCCCAGGAGAGGCCCAAGGATTCAAGAGCGTATCCAAATAAGCCTGATGTCGTCGTGTCTGTTATAATTCAGACCGCACGCTGGAAAGCAACGTCTGTTTCGAAGGCAGTGGCGCTGATTCTTGTCACCGGAGCAGAGCCTTTCCTGAGATAATTTAGGAGGTCTGGGCTGGGGAGCACTCCCGGGGCTCAGGGGCCACCTCTCCTGTCGGCCGAGGATGGATAGGCCCCGCAGCAGGCTGGAAGGGCCATCCACGCCCCCGCCCCCTACGATGTCCTGGGCTGTCGCGCTTTCTGGCACGCCGTGCTAAAAAAAATGACTCCAAAGAAAAGTAAGCAGACACTCCAGGCCATAAATATTTCAGGGCCGAATGAACGTCCTTTCCCCAGCACCGACTTGCCATATATATTATTTATAAAACCATAACTTGAGTTGAAAGGTAGTCATCAAAAGAATAGAGAGAGAGTCTCACTCAGATTCCCTTGGTGATTGGAAAAACAATCTAGAAAGGAAGAAAATAGTGTTGGCCAGATGAGGTCACAGGAGGTCATCTGGTCTCACCCCCACTCCAGTCCGGCCCAGGGGGAGTATGGCCTGAGCCAGGAGAGGGCACAGCCGGGAGAGGCCTTGGGCACTGGCAGACTGCTGGGTCCATACAGCCCAGGGCCTCACAGCTTTTCAGGAAGTTTCCATTACATGAGAAACAAAAGTCAACCGATTTTTAAGAAATCTTTCATTCCCCCTTTATAATAGGGAGCAGGCTTGTTATGAGAAAACAGGCCGAGGAGGAGGGCGGCCATGGGTCGTTGGTTGAGGAAGCAGAGAGAGCCCGGGACCTGGAATTGGGAGACCCGCATTCCAGTTCTGTTGGCCTCGTTCCTGGGGCGACAGCCAGTAGGTCACAGGGCCTTCCTGGACTCAGTTTCCCCATCCGTGAAATGGAGGAGCCAGCATTTCCGTCCCATAACAGAAGCTTGCTGGCACCTCCCTCTCTCTCCAGAAATAATGTGAACTGATGATATGATCTATTTGCAGATATAATTTTAAAAATCGATATAATAATGCCTTCAACTGTGATATCAAGAGCAATAAAAGGAACGTGATATTTTATCAAACCACATTTTGTATTAAATGCTTTGGCATGTGTACAAGAGGTCGAAGTGCAGGAGTGGAATTGGGGATTGGGGCACCCACTTATCGCTCACCATGAATGTGACATTTCCAAACGCAGCCTGTGTGTGACGTGACCCCAGGTCCCGAAATACCAAGAGCAGACTTGCACCTGGGGAAGACATTTCTGGAACCGTGGACACCCTCGGCGAGATCCTGAGATGGAACAAAAGACAATCTCTCTTCAATGTTCGCTGGAGATGCCCGCCTTGGAGAATCCATTTTTGTAAAGACTGTGAAAAAAAAAACAAAAAAAGGCTGTGTATTAATATATAAAATAGAGTCCAGTTCTAGGCTCAGACCATTTATTTCTACTTTTTATTTTTTTATTTTTTGTTTTATTTTATCTTTTTTTTAAAGATATATATATATTTTTAAGATTTTATTTATTTGACAGAAACACAGCGAGAGAGGGAACACAAGCGAGAGAGGGGAGTGAGAGAGGGAGAAGTAGGCCTCCCACCGAGCAGGGAGCCTGATGTGGGGCTCGATCCCGGGTCTCCAGGATCATGACCTGAGCTGAAGGCAGTCGCTTAACCAACTGAGCCACCCAGGGGCCCCTTATTTTATCTTTTTGGTTTGTTTATTTTATTTTTTTAAATTTATTTTTTGGGGGGATCAGACCATTTCAAACAAGTTTTTCACCCATAAGAATGTCTGGCGGGACTTCGGCAGTGTGCACAGGATGTGGGAACTGTTGTTCACAGAGCGGGGCTGTGAGAGAACCCTGGGCATCCCTGCCCGCCAAGGTACTCCCAGTACTGTGACCGCTGACAAGTGTCCCCCGACTCACTCTGAGACTCCCCCAGGGAGTCCCCAGACAAGCTGCCCCCGAGGTCGTTCTGCACGGCTCTGACCCTCAGATGCCACCCACAAATGGCTTGCTGACACTGGCCCCCACGGTGGGCACCTCAGTTCCTGCCCGACGGTCACGCCCTGGTGATAGCAGCAGCTGGACTTCCCAGACACGCCCAACACTGCTTGAATGGAGCCTGGACCAGAGCTTGTGGAAGGGGGCCCCCCGCTCCTTCCCCTCCCCCACACCGCCAGGGCACCTGCTGGACACAGAGGAAGCCCAGCACCCCACCAGTCGGGAGCCCGGGCCACGCAAACAGCAGTACCATGAGCACCCTCGACAGCGCGGGCTGTGAGGCCATCTCCTGGGGCAGTGAACGCCCCACCGGCTCTCCCTCCCCATACCCCAGCTGTTGGCCTACAGCACCCCATCAGAGGAGATCCGTGTCTCTAGGGGCCCCTTGGCAGCTGTCAGACCTGTGTCATGGGACGAAAGCGTCCCAAAGTTCTGAGGGTCATGCCCGGCCCCGGGGGCTCACAGCTGCATGAAGGAGGTGGACTCATCCAGGAAGACACGAAGGGACAACGCAAGGCCGTGGGCCACCACGGGTGGCCTACATAGAGCCTCAGGGCGGCGGGGGGTTGCTGCCCTGTAAGCCTCAGTTTGCTCAGCTTTACAATGGGCATAGAAGCCGCACCCACACTGTAAGCTCAGTGGGAAGACCCACTGAAAAGCTACATGCAGACTGCCCAAGGAACGCTCACCCTTAGGAATCTTCTCCTTCTTTTTCAAAAGATTTTATTTATTTATATATATTTATTTATTTATTTATTTATTTGAGAGAGAGTGAGAGAGCACAAGCGGGGGGAGCAGCAGATAAAGAAGCGGGCTCCCTGCTGAGCAGGGAACCCGATGTGGGGCTCTATCCCAGGACCCTGGGATCATGACCTGAGCCGAAGGCAGAAGCTTCACTGGCTGGGTTGCCCAGGCGCCCTTCACCCTTGGAATTCTTATGTCCAGTGTTTCCCAGGCCCCCCCAGCCAGTTCCCTGTAGTAAGTCAACCTCCCTGACTCTCAACCCTGCTGACGTGGGACCTCCATCCTCCAAACCTCACCCAGAACCAGGAAGCACCCCGGGGTGTCCCTTGTGAGTCCCTGGCTTTCTCTGGTACCGATGGCCCTACCACAACGCTTTCTCCCACCTAACTGCACAGGAGCCCCTTCTTCAGGGGTAGGTAGGCCCTGCCTCCCACGGTACCACCATGTGGTCCCCAGCCAAGGTTGGGGGATGGCTCCCCATTCTGAGCCATGCCTCTCTGTCACCCAGGCTCCGGGCAGAGGGACTCATACCTTGGGATCCCACAGCTCCTCAGGCCCACCCCAGGCCTTGCCTGCAGCCACCTCCCCGTGGACCAGACCCCAGGCCAGGGACCTGGCTGGGTACAGACTTCACCTTTGTGCCTGCCCCACCCGACATCCCATGCACACGGGGATGATTTTCCATGTCCACAGTGGACACGAGTCTGGCACCGGGGCGGCATATCATGGTACTGGGCAGCAAGGGGTGGGAGGAGGGTGGGGGAGTGCACATGGGGAGCACCTCAGAGACAGCAGAACCTAAGCTGAGAAGGCCTGGGCTTGATGTCAACAGAAGGGTGGACCCCTCGGAGAGACAGGAAGTGCACCTGGGGCCACAGCCAGGGACGGTGGCCACACCACAGGCCCCAGGGGGGGCGGCATCAGTGCGCACTCAGGCTCCTGAAGACCAAATACCTTTTATATCCTCCAGCAATTGAGGGGAAAGGAGCACATGGCCTTGCTGAGAGGGGAAAGGGAGCAGGGTCTGGTGTCACCGTGTTGCTTCTCAGAGGGTCAGCAGCCCTGCGGTACCTGCCTCAGAGGTAGCCGTAAGAACATGAAAGGCCTGGGACTGCAGGCCGGGCCCCACTGTGCCCATGACTGCAGGGTGGTCGCTCACAAACAGGAACGCCTGGTGGAAGCTTCCAGACTGGTGTTTTCTGGCACTGAGACAGCCTGCCCCAGGAGGCCTGCTCAGGCCCCAGGAACCCTCCCCCACTTGCTCCCAGGGGGGCCCTTATGCTCTTCCAGTTGGTGGGCATAGAAAAAAGTGCCGGGAAACATTCTCACGGGGTAGCAAAATTCTTCCTCAAATAAGCATTTCCACCTCCAGGAGCTGAGGCCACGTCAGCCTCCAGGAGCACGGTCCCCCCCGTCCCCCGCTTCAGCCGGGACCCCACCTCTCTCGAAGTCCGCACTCAGCAGCTCCCGGGGCCCTATCAGAGCAGCTGCTCCGCCCCGGCCCCGGCCTCCGCCGCCCGCTCTGTACCCACCCCCGCCACATCAAAAAAAAAAAAAAAAAAAGAAAAGAAAAGAAATAAAAAACTGGACGAGTTAATTTGCTAAAATGGAACAGAGTGCAATAACTGATTACATTTTTCCCCAAAGGAAACTTGAGTTAATTTGGCCGGTGACTCATATGCCAGGCTGCCCATTACAACACACCAGCCCAGACACAAGCGGGCCCAGCTGGCAGCCGCCCTCCCTCCACTGCTGCGGGCCCCAGGCTCCCTCCTCGGAGAGGCGGCCCCCGGGCCATCACAGAGCCCCCTGGGTCCCGAGCTGCTTGTGGTCCTTCTGACTCTGCGGGCCGCGCACGCGCATGTGTGCACACAGACACGTGCCTCCATGTTCACAGCATGCACACGCATGCACACTTGGGATGCCACAACATTCTGGCCTGGGCCGCTCAGTAAATCATTCAGTAGTAAGCTCTGCAAACCAATCCTGGGGAAAATCCAATTAGAGTACCTCATTCCTAAGATGTTCCTCTTTTTTCCCAGCATCTTAAAGCTTCTGGGGAGCAGAGAGATGGGGAGGTGGGGTGCTCCTGTGAGCCCTGTGAGCTCTGGGGGGAAGTTCCCAGCCCACCATCCCATGGGTGGAGGCCCCAGATGGGCTTCTTCATCTCCTTGGGGGTGAAGGGCACCTTGGGACCCCACTCTACGTCCAATACTCCTCACATGACTGCCTTGCTAGTGATAAGTGACACCCAGTTTGGGCAGAAGCCCCCAAGGCAGGCCTTACAGTCAAAAGACCCACTTAGGGTGCCTGGGTGGCTCAGTGGGTTAAGCCTCTGCCTGTAGCTCATGTCATGGTCTCAGGGTCCTGGGATCGAGGCCCACATCGGGCTCTCTGCTCAGCAGGGAGCCTGCTTCCTCCTCTCTCTCTGCCTGCCTCTCTGCCTACTAATGATCTCTCTCTGTCAAATGAATAAATAAAATCTTAAAGAAAAAAAAGACCCACTTATATGCTGTGTAACTTTGAGCAAGACACCCCCCTCTGAGTCCCAGTTTTTTTCCAGAAAATACCTTCATCATCTGGTTGCACAATAATATGAATGTACCTAACAGCACTGAACTATACACTTCAAATGTGAAGATAGTAAATTTTATGTTACGTGTATTTTAACACAATTTTTTAAATTGAAAAAAAAAAGAAGAAAAAAGAAAGGCTTAAGCTTTCCCCCTTCTTCTTTCCTCCTTGCCACACTGGCTGGGGTGAAGAAATGATGGTAGGAGCTGCAGCAGCCGTTTTGGACTCAAAGATGGAAGTCACCTTTGAGCATGGCAGTCCAGTGGGATGAAAGGACACTGTTCCTATGACACCGTGGAGCTTCCAGATAAACCCTGGACTGCTTGTGTGCAAGAAGTAAACTTCTATGTTGGTTTTTTTTTAAAGATTTTATTTATTTCTTTGACAGAGAGAAACACAGCGAGAGAGGGAACACAAGCAGAGGGACTGAGAGAGGGAGAAGCAGGCTTCCCGCCAAGCAGGCAGCCCGATGTGGGGCTCAATCCAGGGTCTCCGGGATCATGACCTGAGCCAAAGGCAGTTGCTTAACCAACTGAGCCACCCAGGTGCCCCTCTATGTTGTTTTAAAAAACATATATGCTCACACTTGAGAAAACTAAAAGTATTTGGAAGGGTTGATTAGAACAAGAATGAGAGATATTTCCTGGGACCCCTCACCCAGTCATCCCCAGCAAGGGAAGGAACATGGCCCAGGGTTCTGGGTTCCGGCCTAACTTACCCACCAACTTCTGTGCTACCTCAGGTAGATCAATTACTTCTGTAAGCCTCAGTTTCCCTACCTGTCTTTTGACACTAAAACTACCAGTCTCAGTTTTTCAGATCTGGTTAATGAGAGGCCCCAGCGAGGAAATCACTTGGCCAAGGACTGGGAGCAGCAAGAACGGGGTCCAAGGGGATCTGACGGAGAGCCCGAGAAGAGCGGGTGGAAGGAAGGCCCAGAACCCAGCACTTGATCCTCTCACTAAACCCATTACTGGAGAGGAAGCTGAGAAAGAGCACAGAGCTCAGAGAGGCTGGCCAGAGCCCACGGGCAGCCAGGAAGAGCAAGAAGCCCCCGGCGAGAGCTGCAGTCCCACAGGCCAAGAGCTCACCATAAAGGTACGGGTGGTCAGAGTTTTCTGGCATCAACGCCCTTCTCCCAGATAAGAAAGTGGAAGCAAAGTCCTCCTCCCTCCAACCAGTTTGGGACTCCGTGTGGCCTCTGTTAAGCCCACACTGTGGGTGTCCCTGGGGTCCAGGGGAGGAGCTAGCCAATCTCTTAGGGGAAGACAGTGAGGACCCTAGGAGCCAGTCTCAACCCTTGGAGTGCAGGAGGAGGATGCTGGGAAGAGGGACGGGTGGGAAAAAACATTTGCTGGTTTCCAGGAGGACCTCTCACCTCCCTGGGGGATACTGGGAGTTGTTATCAGAGCGAAGGACAGAGATGCCTGTCCCTGGATAAGCTCCAATGAAGACTCTCCCTGTGGGCTGATGCATCATGGTGAGTGGGAGAACAGTGCTCAGAGGGGCAACACCCCACTCCCGGACTCCGGTCAAAACCGAGAGCCAAAGGCCCAAGCACAGAACTGTGGTCCACACGTGACCCCACAGTCACAAGCTGGGACACCTGAGGCACACCCAGGCCCCACCATGCCCCACCATCCCCTCAATATTGGCTGGTCCTCCAGCTCTAGCCATCTACACAGCCCTGGGGTTGGTCAAGCCAGCTCCAGTCCTCCCTCTGTCATTTAGAAGCAGGGGGACCTTGGGCAAGGAGCTTTTATAACCTCACCGAGGTTCAGTGCCTGCCTCTGTAAGGAGATAGCCACATTGGGGGCTGCGCTAATGACCCCCAGCAAGTGGGAGGCCCCCTGCCCCTGCCATGGACATCTGTGCTGATCACTCCTGGGGAGGACATCACGTATGATAGGACAAAATGATGCTGGAAACATTCATGGTCACCACCCTCTAATTTCCTCCGCCATTCCTGTTTCATGGGCTGACATGTCCCTTCCTTTCCAGCAAACAGAGACTCCCAGAGCGAAGTGCTCACGGAGTAAATGGGTCTCCAGTCCTCCTCCTCTGGGGTCTGGACGTCAGGTTCTGGATTCTTCCAGGCCCTGGACGCAGCAGAAGAAACACAGTCGTCCTCATGTATCTGGCTTTTTAAAGCACACACTACGTGGCTGCTGGATGGCATAGGATTTTCCGCCTGAAGATCTTCTCAGACTGAGGCTGAAGCTGGAGGGCCTCAGTGTCCAGTTTTAAGGAGCAATTTCCCTCAGTGGCCACAGCCAGGGTTTTGTGGACAGTGAGACTGTGGGCTGTGGCTGGGTTGGGGACAGAAGGGGCCCCACATGGGGACACAGGGCTCGAGCTGCCCCAGAAAGGGGTGCGGGGGGGAGGGCATGCTCCTTCACAGACGTACTGGCACAGGTACATAATACGCCCAACATAAAGCAGGTGTGCACGGCCCTGCCTCCCACTGAGACTCCGGGAGTAATAAGTTCTGACTCAATCCTAGGCCCTTGGACCACAGACACCTCCGTTGTTTCTTCCTGCCTGACCTTCTGCACTTCTCCTGCTTCCTCCTGAGCTAGGGGCAAACAAGGAGGGAGCAGCGTCAAGGTCAAAGCCGGCTTTGCTTCAGCCTCTGCCTCCACCTTCTCCGTCCCTTAAGTGCCAGGTATCACCACCTGCTCCTCTGGGCAAGGTGGGGGCGGCTCCTCCCTTCTCTCCCCTGGGGAGGAGGAGGAAATCGAGGAACTTGGGACCCAGCCCGCTGACAGGGACGAGGCGGCGCCGCCACTTCCCTCGAGAGCCGCTAGGTGGTGCCGCGCTAAAGAGGATCGGGATGGACCGGCTGAGAGAGGGTGAGGTTCCAACACGCTGCTCACACCCGGTCCCTGGTCCCCGGTCCCCAGACCTTGGTCCATGCTCCCTTCCAGCCCCAGGCTCAGGCAGGTGCTCAGGACACAGCTTCTGGGTCCCCTCCACTCCCCACTCCCAGCCCCTCTTGGCCCCTGGGCAGCTCCTTCGGCCCTCCCCTGGCACAGACCCACAACACGACCTTGCTCCGGGGACACAGCACAGAGGTGGATAAATAGAAAGCTTGGTGAGGGAGACAAGCCTGAGAGTCTCGGTTGGGGCTTCCTCTCTCTCTGCCGCCGTTTCTTTACCTATAAAATGGGATTAATCCCCGTCCACAGAGTAGATGAGGTCAGAGTGAACAACTCCCAGCACAGACTCCACGCTCAGCAAGGAACGGTGCCTCAGTTTCCCCTGACTGCTGCCTCTGGCCCCTCAGTCACCAAGTGTCTGTGTCCGGCAGCAACAGGCTATAGCTCAGAGCATCCAATAAACGGCCACTGGCCTCCCCACTCCTGCACCCCCAGAACAGGAAGACATGTTTCCTTCCTTGGCACAATCGGCCCAATCCCTACCCCTTGTTAATTCGATTCCTGTGAGGAACAGACAGGGCGCCAACAACACATGCAGACTTTGCTCCGGGCACCATGCAAGGGGCTTCTTTCCTCTATTTTCCCGGTGCTGCGTGTTTCCCGACAAGACAGCTGGGGCTCAGAGAGTCAGAGGTCACACATGGGGTCAATGACAGCCAGGATTCCCATGCTCCAGGGGCAGCCCCCTCTTTCCCTCCCTGAGACTAACCCCCGAGGCCTGGGTGACTAGGCCACTCTCAGACTTCCTGACTCTGTGCTCCTCCCCGCCTTCCTCGTCTCTCTGAGGCCAGCCTTTGTACAAGCCCATCATCCTGCCAGGAAAGATGTCTTTCCAGGCCTCATCCCTGAGGGCTGACACTGCATCACCTCCTGCAGGAAGCCTTCCATGACTTCTCCATCGGCGGAGGCTTCAGTGGACCTTCCATGGCAGGACGTCCTTAACTGAGCACCTCACTTGGTCTGTGGCTCAGACACGCGTGGATCCAGGCAGCTGTCAGGGACCACGCCAGCAGCTGGGTAATATTCCATGGGGGAACCTGCCCCTTGTGCCAAACCTGGTTTACAGAGAAGCTTTTAGAAGGGCAGTTAGGGGATGTCAGGGCCTGAATGCGTCCCTCCAGCATCCCCAGTACAGGCATGGTGGGGCCTGAGCAGTGAACAGGTGCAGGTGAGGGCATGAGGGTGGGATCGGTGTCCTTAGAAGAGGAAGAGAGACAGAGCACGTTCTCTTCTACGCGAAGACGCAGCCAGGAGGTGGCTGCCTGCAAAGCTCAAATCAGCCTCCAGAACTGTGAGGAAAACTGCCTGTTGTGAGAGCCGCTTGGTCTATGCTCTCTGTCCCAGCGGGCCGGGACAGAGGGATGAGGAAACTGGGCCGCCGAGGTCCGGGTGACCTGAACAGCGACGAGACCCAAACCACGGTCTGTGGATACACGTGGCGAGAGAGAACATATGTAAGGAGAGAGGGCGGACCAAGAGGAGCATGAATTTAAAACACACGCACACTCCCTCAAGGTGCCAGGACGGTGACGTGGAATGCAGCCGGGAGGGACTGACTCACAGGCGCCGGGCCCTGAGCTTTGTCACCTGCCACATAGCATCTGTCATTGCCTAGCTGGTGTAGCCAGCTCTGCCTCCAGTGCCCAGGACTAACATCCCTGATCACCTGTGGGCGTGCTGGGCTGGCTCAGAGGCCACCGGCATCCTCTCTCTCTCAGGCTCTCAGGCCGTCACTGGGCACCATGGGCCATTCTGGAAAGTGCCCCCAAGATGGCCTCGTGTAGCTGGGGAGGGGTGTTGGAAGTCTGGGCTCTGGGCCTGCTCTCTCCCTGCCCCTGTGGAGCTTTGGGCTCTTCTCTGGGCTTTGTCAATACAAAGATGGGCTCTGAGGAGCCACGTTGCTGGGGGGCTCGCGCCGCTCTACGGGGACTAGGTGTATCTCGGCCCTCGCAGGAGACTTTCCACCGTGACAAGCTGCAAGCACTGCTGCTTCCTCCTGCCTTCCTTTCTTCCCCTCTTTCTCTCTGTCTCTGTCTATCCCTTTTTAGGGCCAGCTGTCCATAATTTAGCCTCAGAGGCTGGGGGACAAACGTTGGGACAGGCCAGGACAGGAAGTAAGCTAGGACCTACCGGCAGCAGACCTCTCCCCAACCCCCCGCCTCCCATCCCGTTGCCCCTGGGCCCCCCAGGTGACAGAGAGGAAGGCCACAACCTCTGTTCTTCCACGGGCTTGATTTCTCCCTTCCACTACATGAGCGCTGAAATCTGGCAGCGTCCCCCCGCCCACCCTGCCCGTCCTCCCTGACAGGTGCTTCAAGCATATCTGGTCCCAGAGTGTCCCTTCAGGAGATAATATTTTAACAGAGTCACCTCTGGCCCTCCGGAGACCACCAATAACGGGCGGGGCTGGCGTCTGAGGTTCCACGCAGGGAGACCCAGCGGCAAACCCAAGCCACAGAGAATCCGATCACACCATCCCGGGCGATGGCAGAACTGTGGTCCATCCGCGAGGCTGGGAAGGCAGGGCTCCTCAGGAATTCAGGCAGCACCAGCATGGAGCTGGCCTAATTTGGACACAGGCTTAGCTAAAGCTGGCCTTTGAATACTCTAGAAAAAAATAAAAAAGGTCTCACGAAAGCTGTACCTGGGATTGCTGGGAGATGCTTTACCTACTTGAAGAAGTTGATCCCCTTCAAACACATTTACTGTGTGCCTTCAGATGCACCAAAATCCATCCCCTGATCAGGGCTGGCCCTCTGTTGCTAGAGGTTGACCCCCTCCTTAGCCTTACGCAGAAGCCTGAATCAGTTTCCATGCTGAGCATTAATAAAACTCCCCTTTGAGAAGAGCCAGCCAGCCAGCCAGCTTTCCTCTTTCATTTAGCAATATTTGCTAAAGGAGAACTGGGGTCGAAGCCTGCTGAGTCCATACTCTCAGGCACCATCCCTGTCCCACAGGCCCTGTCGCCCCCTTTGTGGGGTCTGGCTGCAGAGGCCCTTGGAGGGGCGGGGCTGGGCCACAGGTGCCCCCCAGGGTGGGCGCAGATGCTGTGGCTGACTTCCCGCCAGGGCCTCAAGGCAGCTCAGTCACCGTGCGCTTGGCGAATGCTGACCGGTCCTGCGTACCCAAGCAAGTGTCTGGCAGGGATGCCTCAGGGGCAGCCAGGAACCACCCGCCCTGAACCCGATCAGTGGATTTCCACCAGGCTCCAGCAGCCAAACCGGCTTCACCAGTGAAGTCACACGCGGAACCCCAGGATGCAAAGTGGTTCTGGCCCGGCGCGTCCCGCCGGCTGCCCTCTCCCCACACCCTCCCTGGAATCTCCCAGCTCCACTGGCTGTGGTTTCCACTGATGCTTGCTTCTCCCTGAACCTGCGAACCTCCAAGCTGGAGGTCACTCCAACTTGGGGAGTGTAAAGAAAAAAAATACAAGAAACAAAAACTGGAGGTTACAGTAATAACCCCAAAACATTGCTTCCTGGGCTCCAACCTCATCTGCTTCGCCCTGTTCCCCCCGTGGATGCTCTGGCTTCCTGGAGCCCCTAGACGGAAGAATCTTCTTGTTTCCCACCTGATGGGAGCCCTCTTCCCTCTGCTGCTCCAGGTCACTGTGGGGGTGATGTTTCTGGGGAATGCCTCTGCTGGATCGGTGCCTGGAATGCTGAGGCCTGTGGAAGACCCCACTGTCCCTTCCTGCACCTGGGACAGACAGGCTAAAGGGCCACATCCTGTGCCACACAACTGACAATACACGGCTCAGTCATTCAACCACACCTATGTGCCAGGCCCTGTGCTGGGCACCAGGCCACAGAGACACACATGGAGACAAAGCTTTTGCCCTTATGGAATGTGACATAGGTACTGGAGAGGATATGGGGAGTTCTAGCCTGGAGCCATATGAGCACTTATGAGAGTAGGAGGGGAGCTTTGGGGCACATGGAAGAAGGCTGACTCAATCTGGGGATCAGGGAAGGCCATCTAGAGAAAACAACCTTTGAGCTGATACCTAGAAAGTTAGCCAGAAGGAGAGGATGCAGGTGACAAGCATTTTGCCAATGAGAATAGCATGTGCAAAGGCCCAGGAGCAGGTGAGGGTTGGAGAAACTATGAGGGAGCTGGAGTTTGGTGTGTCTTGGAGTGAGGGCCAATTAAGGGCTGGCAGGAGTGTGGGCAGAGGTCCTGGGGAGGGTGGCGGCCAGCTTTATGGGGAGCTAACCTTTTCAGTGAAGGTTGCACTGTACGGGGCTCAAGACAGGGTGGCTGTGGGGAAGCCGGTGGCCACACTGAGCCAGGTGTGCCATGAGGAAGGACAAAGAAAGGCTCACCCTTTGTGTTTCGGTACCCCAGAGCCCTCGGCAAACAGTTCTGAGTCTGTACCATGGTTCTGTACCAAGGTTCGCCACAGCCCTTGCCTTGGGCACTCCTGGGCTGGGCTTCCAGGCATGGCCAAGCAACAGCCCTAGCCCATTCATCCACAAACAAGGGCACTGCTTTGATTCCCCTACCTGCCCTGTGGATCCCATCCAGGGCCTGGGACCTCCCAGCATACCTTCTCCTGGGCTGCCCCGCGCAGAGGGCTGCCAATGTGCCCCTGTGATGGGAAAGTGTGCGGAACGCTGCCCTCCACCTGCCCTGTGCAGAAGGCCTTGCTCCCAAGCCTCAGTCCCTGCAAAGAATGTCTGTCTTCTTGCAGCTCTTTGGGTCCCTGGGGTGTCATGGATGTGATGGCTGTTCAAGTCTCCCTCTTTGCTTGGCCTACTAGGACCTTTGGGGTCCAGTCATCAGGCCCAGCAAGTGGCTCCCAGGCCATGCAAGAATCAGAACATTATTGATTGTTTTGGCTGATGATCGGTCATGGCTTGAGTGTTCTTTATCAATTACTATGTTGCCTGCTTTCCATGGTTCTTATTCGATCCATGTGACAACCCCAGGTTCTGTAGTACCCATTTTAGAGATGAGAGAATGGCAGTCAGAGGTTATGGCCCCAAGATTCCAACCAGACCTGCCACCTGCTTCCTTCCCCTCCGGGGCACCTTATCACTTCCCCTCTGGGTTCATTTCCTTTTTATTTTTCATCCTCTTGCCTGCATTCCTGTATACCTCGTGAAATTCCCTTCCGGACCAGGTCGATACAACTAACCAAACAACCAATGTAAAATGAAAATGACCTCCCCACCTCCAACCCCCAGCGCCGAGCCACCTTCCTCCACCCAAAGGTGTGTGTTCGAAGACTCAGGTGACTTTGTTCCCAGGGAAACTCCGGGTGGCTCCTGCCCTCCAGTTCTCCACGTGCCCCACACAGGGCGAGCCTTGGACCAAGCCACCTGCAGCCCTCCTTTCGTTTGCTCTCTTGTTTATTCGTGCGGGACACACACACCCAGCTGGTCCAAGTCTCCACCGAGACACCCAGTCTGGCTCACCCATGGGGGGAGGCGGGTCTTAGAGGTTGGTGGATTGGACTAGTGGCAGGGGATGGGGGGGACGACATGGCAGGTCCTAAAGGGGAGTTGCCCTGCACCTACAGGGCTGGGATCCATCCCAGGGCTGCGCAGAGCAGCAGCTGTAGGTTAGCCCAGCATTGCGAGCCCTGCCCAGGGCAAGAAGCCCCTCCCCTGCTCAGACAGACCCAGGCCTTCCTATAGACAGAGCGTCAGCCTCCCGAGCCCCAGGGCGAGGCTCCTTGAGGAGGAGCTGCCTCCCTGGTGGGCACCAAGCCCCTTCCTCTGCAAGCTGCCCCAGGCCCACCCGGAACTGCCGCTCGAGGCCCCGGGATCTGGGAGAGGATTTGAGAGCCCACCCACCTGCCTCTGACTCTTCCCCCAGCCTGGCCACCCCTCCCCAGAATGAGGGGCAGCAGGAGAAGGGAAGCTTCCATTCCTCCTCCGTGCTGACAGATGGACAGACAGACTGGCTTGTCGGCTCTGCGGGACCCCTAGGTCTGGCCGAGACTTTGACACAACAGTGGGGCTGCTTCCCACTGTGGTGATGAAAACAGGGGAGCAGTTTCCAGAGGGGCCGCACAGAGGCAGGGCAAGGGGGTCACAGGTCCCCCCACCCCCAGGGGCCACCCCAGCCATCCCACCACGGGGCTCCGCTGGCTGGTGAACTCTCTGCGGCTCCTGGACAGCCCCTGCCCTCATCTTCCAGGAGGGCGCCTCGCGGGCCAAGAGGTGGGAAAGAGTGGCCCATTATTGTGCACTTTTTCTTAAGTCTGTGATAAGCTCCTTCTATTAGACTATAGATCTCGTCACATAAAATAGATTTGTAGACTCGCAGCCAGGGAGAGCCACGTTCCTGAGCCGTGGAAATGGCTCATTTTTCCCCTCTTCCTTGAGTAACTGATGGTCATGAATTTTTCACCCAAATGTCGCCAGTAAAGATGTCACCAGCCTCCCTCCCCTGGAGGTTTTATGATCTAGCTCTAATGGGGTAGGGGTGGGGGCGTGGGGGGGAGGGGGCTGAGTCCTGGGGCCGGAAACCTGGGAGGTGTAGGGGAGTGGGGCCGAAGGCCAGAGGCTGGCCACAAAGCCTGGCTTACTGAGCAGTCGCTACCTCATCTCCTGTTCCAACAGCCTGGGGAGGGAGATGGCAGATGGGCTGGGACTCAGAGAGGCTGAGTGACTTGCTGAAGGTCACAAAGCTTGGGAAAGCCCCAGAATGGCAGGCAAACCCAGCTCCAGAGGCCGGGCTGTTGATGGCTGTTTCATTCACTGCCTCTCTCACGGACGCGGGCCCTGGGCAGGGGGTTCCCTTCCTCATTTTGGCTAGGGACCTTGGTGAGCGAGCAGCTGTGCTGAGCAGAAAGGCCAACACTTGCATTCCTGCCTGGGTAGCGGCAGGAACTCTTTTGCAAGGGTCATAGTCAAAGTCACACTGTAGAGAGAAGCGGCCTTTCCTCCTGCAGGGCTGCACTCTGAGAAACTGAGATGTTCCTTGAGATACAGCGTGTTTCCCTCTTGGGTGACATCCACAGCCGTTGTGGGAGAGGAAACAGAATTGGGGCCAGGAAGCCCCCGTCGTCTCCCCCTTGGGGGTGGGGGCAGAGGCAGAGTCCCCTGCACCAGTGCCCGCAGGCCAGGAGGGATGGGACAAGAGCCCTCTGGGGAGCGCTGGGCTGCTGGGTTGAAAGAGAGGGGTCTGGGAAATAGAAGGAGGAGAGAGCCAAGTGTGGGGCGTGAGAATGTTCTAGGGTTACAGCCCCATCCCCAGAGGTCAAGGTCAATGGTGCAGGGGGAACAAAGGGGTCAGTTAAGGACCCACTCCCTGGTCCTCCTTCTCGGAGCCACGTGATCAGAGTTCGATGACAGTGGTACCTCCATCACAGCCCAGTGTCTGGACTCGAGAGACCGCCTCCCAGCAGGACAGACATGGGCACGGGGTTTCACCTGGGGGAGTGGATGGCGGCCTCCCTCGAAGAGAAAGAGCTGGTTACCTTGTCCCAGTATCTAAGTGGTTCCTTGCCATTCCTGGCCACACTGAGCCAGGAGGACCCTCAGACGGGCCTCAGCACACGATGTGTCAGGCGTCACGGGAGTACAGGTCCCCAGCTCCACACAGGCAGGGACGGAGAGGGCCCTGTGTGCCTGGAGGTGGGGTGCCTCTGAAGCCTGGGGTCAAGGAAAGAAGTCTCTGCTCTTCTTTTTTTTAAAGAGCTAAAGTCTGTTCCTTTGTATGTGTGTATATGTGTCTATTGATTTCTTTTCTTTTTCTTGATTTATTTTATTTTTATCATTTTGTAAAATGTATTATTTTCTTATTGAAGTAGAGTTGACATGCAATGTGTTAGAAAGGAAATAAGTCTTCAAAGCAACCATCAGAGACTTTGCAGACTGGAAAGGACAGAATGACATCAAAGGCTTCCATTTCTTTAGAGCCTCCCAACTGGGGAATCTTCTGGCTCTTGCTTTCACCCTACCAGTGACGGGGAACTCACCACCTCCTAAGTCCAGTCCATCTGCTTCTAGCTCTGACTGGAGAGTGAAATGGAATCAGCCAGCCCTCCTCCCCGGCCACTCACTAAGCCATTCTTCTGGGGACTCTTGGGGACCCCATGTGGACCTGCAGACAATACCACATACCAGAGCCAGCTTCCTGGCCCCCAGAGCACCCTCTTTCCCACTCAACACAGCAGCCTTTGAAGCAGGAAGAAGCCCAGGCCGGTGTTACTGTCCCGTCTTTTGGATGAGGGTGTTGGGTCACCCAGGGAGGCAGTGGAGGATAGGTCTGGAAGAGCAGGACTCTGCCTCCTGCACTGAGATCCCATGCCCCATCCTTGCCCCCTTCTTCTGGCTCCAGCCTCCCGGCACCTGCTCAGAACTGGCTCCAGTTGGTCTCTGGTCCTGCTGTGGGGCTCGCTATGGCCCTGCTCTGAGACCTCGGTCACACTTGGTGAACCAGGGCTACCTGAGGAGGCCCCTCCCAAACCTCTCCATATGTTACCCAGCCTGAAAAGCAAGAGGCCTCGGTTCTAATCCCCTGTCCCTCCCCATCCCACCTTGGCTTCCTCTTCTGGAAAACGAAGGAAGGGGCTTCTACTCCAACAAGATGAAACCCCCCTCACCTGCATCCTTGTGGCTCAGTGCTTGTCCATGAAAGTGCCAGGGGGGCTGGAGAAGGGGGTGGGGACCTGACAGCCGGGCCCATGGGAACCTAGACGGGCCTGGTGAGCCATAGCGAAGTGTCCGGGAAGGCATGATGGCGGCACTTCAGCTCTCCTAGACAAGGGTCCAGGACAAATGGGGGTCTGAGCCCTCAGCCACTCTGCAGAACCCTCTCCCAAGAGTGAGGAGGCCCGGCAGGGGGTCTGCATGGAGCCCATGTATGGTGGCAGCAAGGCTGAGGGTTGGGGGCAATGGGAGGAGCAGAGAAAACAGCACCGAGCCCCTAGAAGGAACTAGAAAATGCCCACGGACTGATTGACACTTTGCAAGAACCAAACACTTTGCACGTGGCACACGGGCTGCAGCCAGATTATTGCCCTATAAATGAGTAAGGAACATGTTGACTGATTCATGACCAGGAGGACTTGAGCCCGAGATGAGTAAATAGGTGATTATAGCGCTAATGGGCTCTGTGAGAGGAGGGCACTCAGGTGCAGGCTGAGCAAGTTGCTAATTCTGCGCTGGGAGGCTAGGAGATAGCCAGGAAGACTTCCTGGAAGAGGCGACAACTCAGCTTATAGCTATTAGCAGCACTTAGACTGCAGTTCTCATAATGGCAGAGAGTATCTGACACCCTGAGCCAGGTCAATGGTGTGCAGCAGAAAGCAGCTCTATTGCAGAGAGAAGAGGGTTGAGGGGGAAGCTCAGAATCACTTCAAAGCTTTCAAGTTTTATCTTGAAACTATATGCACATTTCGCTTTCTGTTCCACAGTGTACCTTAGTACCTTAGTTTAATAGAAAAACACGTTTTCAAATTACCACATTCATGAGTAGATAGGTCAAGGGGACAGAAAGAAAGACTAGAAATACACCCCCCAAACGGGAAGCTAGTGGAGGATGAAGGTGGTTTCAGGCTGCTAAGAGACAGTTTCAATAAATGGCGTTGGTGCAACCGGGAGACCGATCTGTCTGGATCTATGCCTCCCCAGAACACCACCGGGACAACCTCCAAATGGATCCAAGATTTAGAAGTAGAAATTAAGTCCCTAAGGGGTGCCTGGGTGGCTCAATGGGTTAAGCATCTATCTGATTTTAGCTCAGGTCATGATCCCAAGGTCCTGGGATGGAGTTCTGTGTGGGACTCCCTGCTCAGTGGGGAGCCTGCTTCTCCCTCTGCCTGTCACTCCCTCTGCTCATGCTCTCTCTCTCTCACTCTCTCTCTCAAATAAAAAAAAAATCTTAAAAAAAAAAGAAATTGGGGGGCGCCTGGGTGGCTCAGTTGGTTAAGCAACTGCCTTCGGCTCAGGTCATGATCCTGGAGACCCAGGATCGAGCCCCACATCGGGCTTCCTGCTCGGTGGGAAGCCTGCTTCTCTCTCTTTCAGTCCCTCTGCTTGTGTTCCCTCTCTAGCTGTGTTTCTCTCTGTTAAATAAATAAATAAAATCTTTAAAAAAAGAAAAAAGAAATTGGAATCCTCAGACAATCAGAGTCACTCCCTTTATAACCGTGGCCTGCGGAAACTCTTCCGACAATGACTTGGAACGGAAAAGCCAGAAAACATGATAAATTACATCAATAGTAATAGGAAAAGAATCACAAGCAGCCCTTCAACCCACGAGAAGATAGTTCACCTCATTCCTACGAAGAGAAACGCAAAGGAAGGCTAGAACAAGGATACCATTTCTTACCAATCAGATAGGCAACAATCCAGAAGTCTGACAACACAGCTGCTTGGTAAAGCTGTCGTGTTGGGAAATAGACACTCTTCTACGTCGCTGACGGGAACGCAAAATGATACAAGCACGACGAAAGATGGTTTCGGCATTCTTATCACGGTTACAGACACGTGGACCTCAGTGACCGACAATCCCGCTGCTGGGAAGTTACAGACACACGTGGATCACGTGAGAAGCGCTGTCTGTGCACGTGCACTCGCCCCAGCTTGTGTCATGGCCAAACTCTGGCGACAACCAAGCATCCGTGTGAGAGGAGTAGGGAAGCAGAGCATAGTGGACCACACAGTGTCACCCGAGGAGGAGGATGTGGACAAGGAGGACGGGGAGGAAGAAGAAGAAGGCGGCGTTCTATGTGCAGAAGTCTCCTGTGTACATTATCAAGCATGAGGAGGAGATTGGGACATGTTTATGCAAATATGTACACATTTATGCATTTGGGTAAAGAAATACTGGAAGGACCCACAAGAAACTCAAGCTTTCTCTAGGGGTCAGGAGGTTGGGAGGTGGGGACATGGATGGAAATGTGACTTGCTTCTCTAGGGATAAATAACTTTCCAGGTAAGCAAACATTGATGCCTATCAGCTATTTGTCTGGTGGCCTGCTTATCCCTAGATACCAAGTCCCGGAGCCACAGGACTCTGTCCCCCTCCATTTGGGGAGAAAGGGCTGTAGGCAGTGGGGAATCACCAAAGGGTTCTAGGCAAGGAGGCATTTGTGAGCCAGAAAGCCCACAGCTCTGTGACCAGGGGGTCAACAGATATACCTGCAGGGCAAGGGGACCCGTGGCCAGAGCCCTGGGGACAGCTCAAGATTAAGAATGTACCTCTTCGGTGCCCAGACCACACAAGCCCACATGCCTGACATCCTAGCTCCCTGCAGTTGGCTTTGGCCTGGCTCGGGCCTTCTGTGTGAGCCGCTTCCAGCTAAGGAGGGGATTCTCTGATCTGGGGAGAAAGGCCACCTCAGTGAGCTCCAGTAAGCCTTCGGGAGCCAGTTTCTGAGCCCGGAGCCCATCAGCTGACACCCTGCTTGGTGGCTAAGGCTCTGGTTCTCAGTGGGGACCTGGAGGGTGTCCCTCTCCTCCCTTTCAAAATGGCTGCCTTCTAGCCACCGACAAGGCTTAGATGGGGAAGAAGGGATTCCTTGATGGCTCTCCACACCCCACCTCCTTCAGGAAGCCTTCCTGCATTTATTGAGATGGTGGGACAGCCCTATAGACACCCTCTGTTGGGCCACAACCTGTCCAGGGCTGGGACCCTTGATCCTGACAGCTCACTATCGCAGGGCACTGGGATGGAATCAGCCCTGGAATGTTGGGGCCCTGACCCGGAGCGCGCAGCCCCTCACTGTTGGGCCCCAGCATGGGTGTGGCTCTGTCCAGAGGAACACACCAGCAAAGGCACTCTGCAAATTTTAAAGTACTGTGCATCACCAGTGTCTCCTTGGGGGAGGGAGGCAGGCGGGGCGGGGGGGGGGCAGGAGGCAGCGGGGGACGTGTCCCTGTGCTTCCCCACCACAGGCCTGGGCTTTACTGCCCCACTAAATGCCGTGTTTGCTCGCACCCCACCCGGCGGCTTGTACGCACCTGTACGCGGAAGGCTGTAATTTCTCTGCATGAATCACAGGTAGGATCACACCCAAGTTACCGGCACTCCGCTCCTTAGGGCGGGCTGGCCAGGCAGTCGCCTTTGTCTTCCAATTATGCTGTGTTTTATTGCTCTTTTAACTGTAACAGAAACACCCAAAGAGGCAGGGTCTGGAGGACAATAAATGACAGAGGGAACAGCCACGCAAAACCACTGGATTTGGGACCCGAAGGAAGCTCTGTGTCTGGACATAGTGGGTGTAAGGAAGCTGTGTTGGGTAGTGGCTTGTGCCTGTGCGTTCAGATCTTGGCTCTGGTACCCACCAGCTGTGTGACCCCGGACAAGTAACTCTACCTCTCTGAGCCTGCATTTCCTTTCCTACAGAATGGTGCTGCTGGGAGTGGGGCAGATAACTGAGCCGACGGGAGACATTGCATCAATTCTGAGTCCTCCAAGGCCCTCCTCCAGTTCAGGTTTATAGGTAGACTTCCTCTCCCTCCAGTTTCCTGTCGATTTCTACAGTCCCTGGCACGCTGCCGTGTACGCCGTAGGGACACAGGACTGCAGAAAGAAAAATGGCTTCAGAGTTCATTTTTCATCCATTCCATAAATATTAACCAAACACCTTGATGGGCCAGGTGCTGGCGATCCCAAGACCCAATCCCTGCCCTTGAAGGACGCACAGTCCAGCCAGAGAGAGGAGACCCAGAGCAGTAACTGGGGAGAAAAGGCAAGCAACAAGTGCCACTGTCAAAGGGAGTGCAAGGGGCACCCTCACTTCTGCAAGCCCCAGACCAGTGTGAGGGCTCAGAAGGCATCCCTAGGGTGATGTGTGCCTGACTCCGCGCCCTGGAGGAAGAGTCAGAGTGAGCCAGGGAAGGAGTGGAGTGTCTCAGGCAGGACAGTATGTGCAAAGGTCCTGGGGGCAAAATATCACCCGAGGTGACATCCAAAAGGGCCTTTTCACCCAGGCTAAGTAGTTTGAGGTTTGAGCTCAAACTAGAGGATGAGAGGAGCACCATGAAGGATCTCAAGTATTCTGGTGCTCTGGAGTCAAGGGTGGGGACAAATGGGAATTACAAGGCCAAGGGTGGAGACAGGCATTTCAGAGGCCAAGGAAGTGATCCAAGGCAAAAAGATAGACAGGGCTTGAATCTGGGGTAATTTTGACACCCTCCTCAACCACTTACTTGCCGTGAGAGCTTGGGTGAGTGATTCACAGACTCCTGACCACGGTTCCTCATTCCTAAATCTCAGTGGTGATGCCTAGTCCCCAGGGTGGCAAGATTTCATGGGGAGGAAAAGAGGGACTCATCCACACTGAGAAAAAAAAAGGGCATGGGGACAAAGGACAGCTCTTCTATGTACTAGAATGCCAATCGTCACTGCAGAAGGAAAGAAGGAAACAGAAAACTGGCCCTTGAGCAAACAACTGGGTGGAAGGGAGGTCGGCCTGGGGATGCTGAAATTAATGGGCAACAGTTTGAAGAGAAACAGGGGTTGCCTCTTCTGAAAGTATCACTCCCCAGGTACGTATTGTTAATGAGGGGAGAAGTAGAGAAGTAAGAGAACACCATTCCCATGGCATTGCCCCTAAAAGGCATAACCTCGCCCCAAGCACAAGAAAACTCAGGACCAACCCAGACTGAGGGAGGTTCAACAAAACCCCCGATCGGGGGCTCTTCCCAAGTATCAAGGTTATAAAGGTGAAGAGAGACTAAGGAACTGTTAACGAGTGGAGGAAACGACAGCTAAAGCCAACGTGGGGTCCCAGCTAGGGTCCTGGGCCCTCAGTGGGACAGTAGGGGACAGTCAAGTAACATTGGAGCAAGATGGGCAGTTTACTGCCTTAGGATTGTGCCAATGTCAATTTCCTGCTTTGGGGCATCTCACTGCAGTTATAGAAGATGCTAGCTTTGTAGGGGAAGCTGGGCGAGAGATACAGAGGAATTCGCAACTGTTTTTGCAAGTTTTCCCTGTGTCTGAAATTAGCTTAAAATAAACAGTTTTGTTGTTTTTTTTGTGTTTTGTTTTGTTTGTTTTTCACAGGACCACATCAGTGGTTCTTAAGCTAGGAAACACATCTGATTTGCTTACAGGATGCACAGCCTCCTCTTCAGACCAGCGGGATCAGCGTCTCCAGAGGAGGAGCCTGGGCAGGGATAGTCTTTACAGATCACCAGGATGCCATTTACAGCCCCGGGGGGAAGGGTGGGCTCTCTGTAATCACTTGGCCCAGAGCAAGCCTTCACTAAATCATCATCGGCTCACACCAGGGTGTCCATTCATCAATTGACACTTTGTGCAATCAACAACAGTTATTGAGTAGCTACTATGTGCAAGACACAGTCTGGATGCTATGAAGGGCAAGACAGACCAGATTCTTATATTCTCTTGGAGACAATAGATAAGAGAGATTATAACACCTGATAAGGACTCTAAAGGAATTAAGTGGATAGGATAGAAAGTAACTGGAGGGGTTGGAGCTCTGTTAGATGGAGTAGTTCAGAAAGGCATCCCAGAGGAGGTGACATTTAATCTGGGACGATAGGAAGGACAGAGCCCGCAGAAGAGATGGCAGGATGGAGGAGCACTTGGCCACAAAGAGCACAGCAAGTGCCAAGGCCCTGAGGTAGCCTGAGGGAAGGAGGGAGCATTGGAGAAGGGTCACGATGAACAGTCTGAATTTCATTTTTGGCGCAACGGAAAGACTTCAGTAGGGGTTTGAGCAGGGCCAATTGGTTGGGGGGATGATCTTTGATCTTGGTTAGGAATTTACAAGATCTGTGGAAAGCAAAAAAAAATCACTCTGGCTGCCAGGTGGAGACTGACTTGTCAGGAGGCTCCTCATTCCATCTGGGAGAGAGGTGATGGTGGCTTGGACCCAGAGAGGTGACAACAGAGGAGATGAGATGCCACCCCACTGAAACAGGACTTTGTGTTGAGCCGAGGGTTGGGGTGAGCGGCCCCTCGGCCACCTCCAGGCTGGGCAGCAGCGCCACACCACCCTTCTACGTTCAGCCTCCTGTTTGAGCCCCACTGTCCCCCCCCCACAGCCGTCCTGGCCATGAGGTCCCCTCCTGAAGAGGCACCCTCACACATTAATACCTCACATTCCACACCAACCCTGGAAGTCACATGTTCTCAGCATGCCTAATACTGGAGCTCAGAGAGGGAAAGGCAACTGCTCAACATCACACAGCAAGTGACACCCAGGGCCAACTGTCCCACTGCCCCAGACTGGGTCCCTGATTAGGGGTCCACCACCTTCCTCTGAGCCAGGAGGATGAGGGGAGCTGTCGGCAGAAGGGTGCCCCAGAGCTCTTGAGGAACAGGGGCAGGACTGACAGTCCAAGTGGGGCCGGTGCCACACAGCCTAAAGATGGCAGCACTTTCGTCTCCGGGGTACAAGGCCAGGCTCCCAGGAAAGTCATTCTCACTAAGGTGTGAATGACTGATAGCACGTGAGGACATGCAATGGTTTCCAGAAGCAAGAGAAACAGGAAAGCACCCCTCCCTTTTGTACCCTCTTGGCAGCCGTAGCCCCTTTGGGGCTCAGTTATTAGCTGCAAACTCCTCCACTTAAGTCCCCAAATCAACAACAGATGTGGGAGCTGAGCCTCTCATCCACCCCCCACTAGTGCTGCAGTCCCCTCCAGAGCTGGTGGCTGTCCCTCCCCGGGCTTGGTTGCCTCCTGCGACAGGGCCTTATGCTTATGGAGGGATCTTAGGTCATTTGACAAAAAGGAGCAAAAAGTGCCTTCCTCTAGGTGTGCAACACGCAGGTGTGTATAAAACAAACACAAGGGGACCTGTCGGATAAAGACCCCGTGGCCCAGAGAAGTGGCAGGAATGGAGCCGGGATGCAAACACAGGTGGGGAGCCTGATTCTGGAAACTTCTCTAGCAGGTGATCAATGGGTCTGGGCGCTGTTATTTCCCTCTCTGGCTAAAGCGTGGTCTCCCAAAGGCCACTGCAGGGCTGGACAGGAGAGGTCACAGTGTGGGGCACAAGCCCCAGAGCCAAGACGAGGCTTCCTCTTCCCCTGGCGGGGAGTGGGGGTGTCTCGGGACATCACTTCACCCCTCTGAGCTTCACTCGAAGCAAAGTAGAGCCCATATGGGGTAGAGCTCCCCATGGGCCCCAACAGAGCCTCTCCCTGCCCCCAAACTGCCCCAGCAGGCAGAGCGCACACACGGTTCTCCCGCGGTGATTCTGGGACTCCGGGACAGTGGAGGCCAGCCTCTCCTCCTTCTCCTCTTCCAGCAGGATGCCCCCCTTGACCTGCCCCTCTGCCAGTTCCCACATTTCCCCGAGGCTGTTCGGGGGACTCCAGGCCCCCAGCCCCGTCCTCCCACCCAGGCCCCAGCCGCCTCTCTCCTGGCCCCCTCCCTCCATGCAAAAGGCTGCAAACGCTTCTGAGGGCTAGAACATCTGGCTAATGACGGAGAAAGTGCTGAGACGACAGGTTATTTCAACACTGCCATCATCCGTTGGGTATTTCAACACACTCGGTGCTTGTGCAAGAGACATAATGGGACCTGTCATAAACTCACGCTGTCTCAAAGCTCAGGCACGTCGCGGCGGGGCTGACGGGGAGTTGGTGGGGTTAGCAGGAGGCGCGGTCTTGGGGCCCTGCAGCCTCCTGACGGTTATTTTGGCCCCACCGTGGAAGGCCCAGGGGAGAAATCTCAAGGTGTCAGAAAACCCAGAGCAATTACCTCCCGTGGTAATTAGATGATGGCAGAGATAGATAGCCCGCCTTCCTGCCTTCCCCTCCTGCCTGCCAGGGAGAGGGAGAGAGGGGAGGACCAGGCTGCCCCATCCCTCTGGGCCGGCCCCCGCTGAGCCCATGACCTCATGGAGGCAGCCGCGGTGACTCATGGCCCCGACCACGTTGCCATTTCCCCGGGGGTAGGCAAGTATGTGGGTCCTCAGAGGTACAGCTCAGTGACCATGGTTGCCCACCCTCGATCATGGCGGCTTCTCTTAAGAGCCATGAGGGAGGTTTCGGGAAACCGCAGGCCTCTCATCGGTAGACCTGAGTCAGAACTTGGACTGGGACTCCTTGCTTCAGCTCAGCCCCGATCCAGGATTTTGCCTGAACCCCAAGCACCCCGTTAGGAGGCTGAGTGGAGAGCGGGGAGGTGGAGTCCGGGAGGGGGCGGCTGTCAGCTCTTGTGGGGGCCAGCCCAAGTCACTGCCCCGAGCTGGCGAAGCTGGAAGGAGGCATGATCAGGGACCCACCCCCAAAGCCAACTAGAGCTTAACTGAGCATGTCCAGTCTGAGAAGCAGCCCCCACCTGCCCCCGACCTCCCGTCCCCTCCCCTCCATGCCCACCACATCTGCAAAGTGTCCTGGGAGAGAACGTTCTGGCTGGGGATCCAGCAAGAGCTCAGGGAGGAATGTGAGGTCTGAGAGTAGGAGCCTATGCGGAGACAACATGACACGGGCCACATGGGGAACACACGACCTGGTCAAGGCCAGGGCCTGAGGCAGGGGAGCCCCAGGAACATGGGTTCCCCAGAGTGAGCACTGGGGAGCCACACAAGGTCTTTGGCTGTGGGAGTTCTAAGCACACGATGGGGCTTTGAGCCCTTTTTCTAGACTCCATTTGACAGCAAATGCAAGGAGAGAATTCCAGGGGAGGGTACGGGAAGGCGGGAGGCACAAGCATGACCAGGAAGCTGGACTGTAGCCAGAAGGGGACGATGGCCAGAAGGAGTGAGTGGAGGAAAAGGCAGAGGAGATGTGGGCCAAGAGGACACTTGCGAGTACAACTCCAAAAGATTGGGTTCCATGCAGGGAGAATAGGAACAGGGAGCAGACCCCTCTCAGAAATGAGCTGCAGGGGTGGGGTGGGGAGGGATTCATGGGAGACTTTGGTGTCTTTGTGGAAGTCGGCCCCTATGGGGACCCCAGACGGTCCCTTGTCCCTCCACCAGCAGGGACGTTAATCCTCTGCTCTGATCAGACCTTCTGGAGCCAGTCAGAGACTCTCCCAAAGGGACACATGAATCAAGAAAATGGTTTTGTGAGGTTCTTGGCCTCTGCTCCAGGACTCAAATGCTTTCCTGCCCAGAGAGGCTTCTCCCCCTGATCCCACCTCCTGGCCTACCTCCTCTTTCTCCAGATTCACCCCCTTGCCCTGGCCCGTGGTCTCTCATGGCCTTCATTTGGGTCCCCTGGAGGGTCACCAGGGCGGCCCGTCCCGGCACACCAGCCCCCTAGACGGGTTCCCACAGAGCCCTCAACACAACCCACATCTGTCCCTCCATGGTTCTGCCCATGCTCACCCTCACTCCAGGCCCCACCTCCCTCCTGGGATCCCGCTGCAGGCTCCTCCTCCCTTCCGCTGCACAGCAGCGGGCAAGTCCTGTCCCCTCCCTGCAGGCCCCAAGTCTCTGTCCTCACCCAGCTTCCCCACAGGAAGTGTAGCCGTGTGGCCTCAACCCAGTCTCCAGTGCCTGTCCCGGGGCAGGGACCTGTCAGCAGGACTGTCTCATCCCCTCTGCCAGAGGCTGCTTTCCAAGTGCCGTGTGTCACCACGCTCAGACACACAGAGGCTGGGTAGGAGGACAGGGACGGTTCCTCTGAGGGCGCCTGGGTCTCAGTTGGTGCTCACACCTGTCCTCCACGGCAGGTGGGCACCATCATCAACCCATTTTACAGATGAGGGCCATGCCGCTCCCATAGGGCAGGGCTGGCAGCAGGCATCCTCTGCTCCCTGGGCAGGTGGGAGCCACCCAGCCGCCACCCTCCTCAGCACCTCAGCCCGGCTTCCTCCCGGGCACCTGCCTGCCTTCCCACATCCCAGACCTCCCTTGCCCCAAAGGCAGCAGCAGCAGCTGTGAAGCCGGTAGGACCCTGGCCAGGGGCTTGGCAGGCACGGGGGTCCCAGCTCTGCCCTTCATTTTGCCCCATTACCTTGGGGAGGTTATTTACCGTCCCTGGGCTTTTGTTTCCACCCCGGCAAAAGGAAACCGTGGCCTCAGTTTCTCTGGATAAGAGACAACCTCCGGACACAATGGAGAACCACCATTGAGGCAGGCCCGTCATCCCAGCGACTTCTAGCTCGGGCACCCTCATGGCTCCAGGCTGTGTCTTCTCATCTGTTAGTGGAATAGAATCACATCTCTCTCACACACAACTCCAGGCAGGTGCAACGGGGGTACTGCACCGTGTTTTCAGTGTGACCATCAAGGACCCCTCTGGCTCTAGAACTCTCTAATGATCTTTGACAGACCATCTTCCCAGGGGACAGCTCTGAGGTTGGACCACCAATCCCTGGCCAAAAACAGGGCTGTGGTCTTGGTGAAGCCACAGCTGTCAACCTGGAAATGGGCCCATTCCCCAAAAGCCCTGGGGAGCTGTTGGAGCCCAGGCGAGGGGTCTCTGTGGGGACTCCACACCCCCGGGCACAAGCCCATGCGCCCTGAGTGGAGGCTGACCGGCTGGGACACACTCTCGCCCTATCTCTCTCTTGTTCGCTCCCTCCCTCTCCCTGCCCCATGGACGCCTCGCCAGGGAGCCCTCTTGCGCTTGATGCATCCCTCCTGGGGTGAGGCCCACTCACGGGGTCTGAGGCCCATTCACAGCTCAGGATAACCAACTATGAAGCCAGCTGAGCGCCCTGGGAACTCAGGATGGGGAGCAGAGAAGGGGAACTGGGCTCCGCTCGAGGCCTGGGATGGTGGCAGACAGGGACCGCCACGCTCCCTCCTGCCTGCTCCCTGCCAAGCCCACGCCAGGCCCGGGGCCCAGAGGCCCCCTGCTCCCCGACCCTGGGAGCTATATCCAGCCTGAGGGGAGGCCCCAGCCCTGCCCGAGGGGGCCCGCAGGGAGCCTGAGGAGGGCTGCCAGTCGGCCCTCCTGCTGCGTGGGCACTGGCACGGCCTCCCGCCGCATGAGGGGCCCCGCCGGGCCGGCCTCCCACGGTCGCCTCCCCCAGCACTCTGCCGGATGGCACCCGCTCCGTGTGCATCTGCCTGTTTATGTTCTCCCCAACGAAAAGCAGCTTTGTTTATGGAAAAGAGCTATTTTGGTCCCACGGTTTCTCTCAAGTCCTCTGACTCGCAGGAATGGTTGCTGCTCTCTTGAGGAGCTGGGAGAAGCCCGTCTCCACCTTCCTGGGGAAGGCGCCTCAGGGCTCCCGCAGGTGGATCTGGGCGCAGGGGGCCATCTCCTCCCCCGGACAGCTCTTGGGAAACGAAGATGCGAAGACCAACATTCTTCATGAGCCAGGCAAGATGCAGCCAGGCATGAGCCGTTGACTCGGGACACAGTTCCTCTCGGTGGACCCCGCACCCAGTGAGGTGAGTGATATCATTCCCACTACACAGATGAGAAACTGAGGCCCTAGAGGGGACGTGGTCTCTCCAAAGTCACAAAGCCAGTGATACCCAGGCGTTTCGCTGTGGATCCCAGGCCCGTTCGCCACCAGGCCACTGGAGGACGGAGGAGGCTATGTGTGGCTAATGGAGGGGGAGTTGGGGGGTTGTCCGTGGTTATAGCGCTTTCTGTAAGAAACCTCAGTGCACAAAGTGTGAGCAGGAATAATGAAGTTCTATGACGTGGGTGCTTCTCCAGAGAGAAGCCATCATTTCCCAGATGGGCACCCCAAAGCTCGGAAGGGATAGGAGGAGGAAACGAGCCATGGCATCCAACTCAAAAAAAGCCAGAGGCAGCAGGTTCCTCGGCCCTGTGCACCTGCCTCCCCAGCACACAAGCAAAGGCGCACAGAGCGGGCGGCAGAGTGTTCTCAAACTGAATGCTCCCCGTGGCTCTGGGTGGGGTGCCCCCCACTCTTCCCTCATGACCCTGAGAACTGCCTCCGTGGGATCTGCGATTTCTAGTGCACACACACTGCTTCGGACCACCAACGCAGGTCAACCACTGTCACCATGACAACAAAGAAAAAGAACAAGGAAGGTTGATAGAAGGGGGACAGTCCCTAGAGAGACCGCAAGACAACTTCTGGACTGATCCCCCTGCCCCGAGAAGGGGAGCGTTCGGGGGCAGGTACAGGGCCATGAGATGGCGATAAAGGTGTGTTTAGAGATGAGCTTCCGCATTCTCCAACAAGGAGATAAACACGCACAGCGCTTTGGGCACGGCTTCCCCTAGTCCTCTGGGCCTTGCAGCTGGCGGCCCCTGGGGAAGGGGCCGGAGTGACCCAGGCAGGGATCACCTGGACCTGGGGTCACCTGCTCTGGAGCCAAGCCATGGGCTCTAAGCCTTGCAGAGACCTGGCTTTCCTCGGGGCCTTTTGCCCCAAGCCCCTCCTGCCCTGCCCTGCCCACTACACCGCACACAAAGCCACAGAGGAAAGTTTCGGACCCTTGGTGAAGGGACACATGGCACCAGGTGGCCTTTTCCTTGGGGAGGTAGGGTTAGTCCCTGGAGGGAGAGGGACTACAAGACAAGGCAACTCCACCACTACCCTCCCATAGACGGGGGGAAGCGTGAAGGGGAAGTGCTATGCTCATCTAAGGGGTAGGCAAGTGCTTTCCTGGATGGACCTCTCAAGGCCACTGTCACCAAGTCAGCACCCAGGCCCTTTCTCCCGCAGAGCCGTCCCCAAAAGAGGAAAATGTGGCCACTTGACCTAATGACCTCTGGCCTGGGCGTTCTCCCCAGCACCGATTTCTTCACGTCCTGCTTGAATAAGGCCCCTCCTGCTCTCATGGAGAGAGCAGCTGCAAGTGAGACAATAGTCTCGGCCTTGGTTGTCCCTGTCTCCCTCCTGAGTCACTACACTCATGGCTTGGGGGGACTTGTGACTGGGCCTAGCCACACCCCATGGGCCCAGGCCTGAAGCTCAAGAACCCCTCCTAGTTGAGCACAGCCCTTCACAGTTCTCAGAGGGCTCTTTTTGCCTCATCCCTACTCACCCCTTGAGGTGGGACCTCAAACATCTAGAAAACACAGTGCTAGGACCCAGACCCTACTTCCTCCACCTCGGCTCACGCGGCCCACCCTGTGCCCAGGGCTGGTGGTTCAGGCCTGCGGCGGGTGTGGGCCCGGCCCTGCCACCCAGCCTGGAACGCAGCAAGGGGGACCTTGCTGAAACCCACTTCCCCTGAATCCTACCTCTGGCCCACCCAGATCCTACAGTCACCCCCACTCCATTGCCTGGATGGCCAAGGGGCTCCTCAGCCCCAGCTGGAGGCCCTCTGTGCCTCTTCCTGTCCTGTCCCGCGTCGTCACTC